>JARLTB010000322.1:6890000-7165000 GCA_030141615.1 Unio pictorum
GACCTCCAGTAGATCGTGTACCTTCTAGTTCCCCATATAACAGGTCCTTAGGAGTGCGTCATGGGTCCATTCTCTTGACACGGCCGAGCCAGCGAAGGCACCTCTCGCTGATAATGGCAAACATGCTTTTGATATTGGCGTGTTCTAGAACCTCTGTGTTGGGTACTTTGTCCTGCTACTTGATGTGCATAATGCGCGCAGACATCTCAGGTGGTAGCTATTGAGTTTTCTCGCGTGACTTGCATAGGTGGTCCATGTTTCTCTGCTGTAGAGGAGTGAGCTGAGCAAGCAGGCACGGTAGACATCCAGTTTGGTCTTCTCGGTGAGGTTGGTGTTGTTCCATACCCTCTGGTTAAGTCTGGCCATCACAGCAGCTGCCTTGACAATCCTGCCATTTACCTCATAATCAATTGGGAGTGAGCTGGAGATGTTGGACCAGAGGTATGTGAAGTTCTCGACATCGTCCAATTTGTATCCATCGATGGTGACAGCGGGAGTTGAGTATGCATCTTGCGCCATGACGTTTGTTTTCTTCAAGCTGATGGTCAGTCCAAATTCCTGGCAAGCATTGGAGAGGCGGCATACCAGCTGAAGCAATCGATCTTCCGTGTGGGATATCAAGGCTGCATCATCTGCGAAAAGCAATTCACGAATAAGTACCTTTGTGATTTTAGTCTTAGCACGGAGACGGGCAATCTTGAACAGCTTTCCGCCAGCCCTAGTATGGATGTACACTCCATCACTGCAGCCCTTGAGTGCATACTGGAGAAGCACGGAGAAGAATATGGCGAAGAGCGTCGGCGCAAGCACACAGCCTTGTTTGACTCCGCTAATTACTGGGAAGAACTCTGATGTTGAACCATTGAAGAACACTGTGATGTGCATGTTCTCGTGGAAGGACATGAGGACAGCAAGCAGATGTGGGGGGCAGCCAATCTCCTGCAGGATTCTTTAGAGTCCGACTGACCAGGTCAAATGCCTTCGTCAGGTCTATGAAGGTCTATGTAGAACGGCATCTGCTGCTCATGAAAATTCTCCTACAGCTGACGTTGTGAAAAGATCATATCTACAGCTGACCTACCGGCTCGAAATCCACACTGAGATTCTGGGTACACGCGGAAGGCTAGGATCTGCAAGCTCGTTAAGGCAACTAGAGGGAAAGCCTTTCCGACAACACTGAGGTGGGAGATTCTCCGGTAATTGTTGCAGTCGCTATTATCTCCCTTGTTCTTGTACAAATTGACAATCTTTGCGTCACGCATGTCCTGTGCGATGTATTCCTATTCTCAGCAGAGGCAGAAGAGTATGTGTAGCGGGAGTAGCAGCGCTGGTTTCCCACTCTTGAGGACCTCAGGCGGAATGCCGTCGCTTACAGGAGCCTTCCCATAGGCAAGGCAGTCTTTCGCGTTTCCGAGCTTTCCAGCGTGTGCTGTGTGTCTAGTTCCTCCATGTGAGGCAGGTTTTGAATGGCATCCAGGGCAGTGTCAGTGACGTTGTTTTGGGTTGCATATACCTCGAGATAGAGAATTAATCCATCGCTGCAGTTGTTTCCCCTGGTCTGTGATGTCTTCAACTGTCATGGACTTTGGGGGGGGGGGGGGGCGTGGTTTTTGAGATGGAGGGGACTGTCGCCTTCTTAATGCCCTCATAATTATTCTTGCAACCCCGGTGTCTGTATACTGTTGCAAAGGTTAAGCCAGTAGATGTTGACACATTGGCGGGTGGTCTTCTGTGCGTTGTTCCTTGCATTCCTAAGTGCTTGCAATGTTCTTAGGCTAGGTGCAGCCTTGGAGGGCTTTCCTCTTTGCCTCAGTCAAGGACTCCATCTCCTCCCAGTTTGCCTCATACCAGTCGGCATTTTTCTGTTCCTCCTTCCCGTAAGCTATGATGGCTGAGTTGTACGGATATGGTCCCACATGGAGTCATAAGTGGCATCAGGTGTCACTTTGTTGAGAGCTTCCTGCTCTTTGCTGATTAACTTCTGATTTTGCTCTGGGTTTCTTGCACATCAGGTGTTGATGTGAGGGTGACCCTTCTTCCTGTCCTGGTGCAGCTTCTTGGGTAATATTCGCATCTTACTGACCACAAGGGAATGGTCCGTGTCTCAGTCGACACCGTGGTAGCTTCGGGTGAGACGGACACTGGCCAGTTCCTCAGGGCTGGTGATGTCATGGTGTTGCTGGTGCCAGTTGAGTGAACGTTGGTGTCTCCAAGATACCTGGTGGATCTCCTTGTATTGGAAGAAAGTGTTGGTCACACATAGGCTGTGGGAGCAGCACATCTTCAGAAGTCGCTGACCGTTCTCGTTTATCTTGCCCCTTCCGTAAAATCCGAGACTGGCGGACCAGGTCTCATGGTCAGCTTCCACTCTATCATTCAAGTATCCTAGTAAGTAAAGGCCTTCGTTGTTTGGAATACTGGATATTGCATGATTCAGAGCCTCATAAAACTTATCTTTCTCTTCGTCGGTGGAGCGGAAGCTTGGAGCATAAACGCTGAAGATGTTGACCGGGCCTAAGGATGTTGAAAGCCGAAGGGCAAGGATACTCTCAGTTCCTGATGACGGAGGTTCAATAAAGGCGACTAGCGTGTTCTTTACGGCAAAGCGTACATCGGTACATCGTGCTGCCTAGATTCATTCGAAGGCTTCTACTGCCAAACAATCGTGTAATTGGTTTTCCTGATGGTGCCGCTGTCAGCCGGACGACTCTCCTGGAGACAGGCAATGTCAATATTCAGTTGGGAGAGATTATTTGTCAATGACGGCAGTCTTCTTTGCGTCGTCGATCTGCTTTAAGTCATTGGTCAATCCAGGACACATGGTCCTAACGTTCCAGGTCGCAAAACAAAGAGATGGAGTTTTCTTTTTTCTTCATAGAGTCTTTTCTGGTGTGGAGTTTTGGGGCCCACTTGTCGAGATGGTTCTCTAAGCTCCAAGCACCCAGTGAAGCAGGGAGGTCATGGCAGGCAGCACCCTACTGTTTGGGGGATGCCCAGCTTAAGGCGGTAGCTGTCCTGTGAAACCTAATGATATCTCCCACCGTCAGAAGTAACCCCTGGCGCCAAGCTCTACGCCAATCGTGCTTCTCGTGTTGTGCCGATGCCATACGACGACGCTGGAGTGTCCTCTCCAGTGGATCTACGAAGTCTGAGCAGGGTGGTTTGGATAATCAGCTGTTGTGCATTCAGTTGATCCCTCCTCTACACGCATCTGGTGGGCCCAAGGGAACGACGAATGTCGATACAGCTTGTCACCAATGGCGTCGCAGGAGTTGCCGGAATGACATTGAGTTCAATGTCAGACCGCCTTAGGGACTCCATCTCCGGATTTTTGTTGTTGTTTACTCCCTTAACCTTTCACATGAGTGTGTATAGCCGAAAGATAGCAGAGGTTTGGAATCGGACCTTTCCTTCTCATAGATGAGCTACCATCCAATGTTTACGAGTCCCATCTACCCGAATCAACTGTTTTTAAGGCGCCAGTTCCCCGCCTTCTCCCCTTCTCCTGTTGGTGGATAACGCGGCTCACCAGACTTTAAATCTAAGCCACTCGTGAAGGCCAGGAGCTTGATTTTAGTTGACAGAGGCAATCAGAGACGCAAGCCATATGTGGGATTTCTGGAGTGGGACGCTTATCTCCCACTCCCTCCCCGGCAATGTCAACCTTAGGCCACGCTCAGGAAATAATGTATTCGAATTTTAATATGATGGACATCAAACAGTGTGTGATTAAAATGTACAGCATGTCATTATTTCCACTAGAATAGGTGCTCTGAAACAATGCATCAATTTTAAATTTACAACATCTACATGTCGCTTTCATTGTTTTTAAAAGTTATGAAACTTTGCCACTAAATATAAAAAATTTATTATTTAGCAAGATATAAACACAAGAATATAGCTCCACAATCATCCAATTTGATAACGCGCACTATCAGTATATCTTAAATGTTTCAGGTAATTAAGGGAGGATTATCGAAAATTGGGTCCACCAAAACTTTAGATTGATACACAGTTCACAACGTTCCAGTTTCCTTTCATGAAATGTAATGTGCGTGTTTATCATTTTAAATTAAATGCCTGCTATAAATCAATACAAATTGTGCGTTCTCGAGTCATCCTTATTCACTACTCAAAATATCTTCATCATTCGATGAACCTGACGTCGTGTCATCACCACCCTATTCGTTGTTAGTGTTCAAACGTGGCTCAAATTAATATGGTAAAATGTTTACGAATACAGAGAAGTCTGGGAAGTCGTTGTCGCAATTTTTCATGATGCAAAATGGGAAAAAATGCTATAAATCACGCTAGCAATCTTCTAAGATTTCTCGGCTGGGTAGCAGCTATAGATCTTATGACGTCTTTCTCGGCCACGTGATACGTATCGATTTATATTTTAAGGCACTTGCGCCGATAACCTAAATATGGGTCGTAGCTATAGATCCTATGAAGTCATTTATCTACCACGTGATACGTATCGAATTATACTTCAAGGCACTTGCGCCGATTACCTAAATATGTCTTTGTAGTAACTAAAGGACATGAGAAATGTGTAGTATGGGACTAAGATAATAACAGGCAACCCTCCCCGCCCAACCCCAACCCCCTAACAAAAAACGGCATGTACGCTTCCGATCCTTTTAAGAAAAACGGGAAACTCTTGACGTGACAAGTTGATTTTATTTTAGAAGTGGGTCAAAAATCAACGTCGAGTTTCGAGAACAGAAAATTTTACCATAGGTCATAATTTCACCAAAATGGTCGTGATTTAAGAGGACGTTTATAAAAAGGGTGAGTTTTTAACGTGAATTTGTTTTCGCCACTCAATATTTATTCCAGAAATTTCAGCAAGTTCGAAGCACAGTTGCTTATATCATCCTTAGAGTTCCACGACCAGAGCACACCTCCCCGCTGCTGTGTACCCTACACTGGATATCCATTCGATCCCGAATCAAACAAAACATTTGTTATCTGTGCTAATTGTCACTCATAGATTTCATTCAAACATACCTACATACCTTTCTGGGCTCACCAGCAAAGGTTCTTATGCTCCTCTTCTGACAATCTTATACCGGTACTCCTTAATCCCACTATGAAAACGAAGTCATATGGACAACGTTCTTTTGCATGCTAGGGCCCAGCAACGTGGAATGAATTGCCCATTGAAATTAGTTACAAAGACACAGTGATCCCTTCCAAGAGTGCTTTTAAACTCACCGTTTTTGACTTAAA
This sequence comes from Unio pictorum, assembly GCA_030141615.1. NCBI lineage: Eukaryota > Metazoa > Mollusca > Bivalvia > Unionida > Unionidae > Unio > Unio pictorum. The sequence goes on from JARLTB010000322.1 coordinate 6,895,236, forward strand.
AAAACCTGACCTTAAAGATCTAATTATGTTTCTTACCTTAAATATTTTCGGCACTTTTTTCCCCTTCTAATTTCATGGTGTTTGTTGTTGTTGTTGTAGTCATATCATTATAAATATTGTAAAGTGCTTAGAGCTTCTAACGATTAGGCACTATACAAAGTCCTCATTTTTATTATTATTATTATTATTATTATTATTATTATTATTATTATTATTATTATTATTATTTTTATTCTTAGTATTGTTATTATTATTGGGTGAGTGGTTGTGCAGATGGTAGAATATATTACTGTAGTCTCAGTCATTTTTTCGCTAGCAATATACTTAAAGTTAATGATTGACTTATAATTATAAAAATATACACAAAGACAATTAGAGATTTTATTTATTTATGCCCAATCTTTTATTAAAAACAAATACGCAACAACATCAACATAAATCAGACCAACAGACATAACAAAATAAAACAATAACCAAGAAAAACAATGAGAAATAAATACCAAAACGTGTGCTAATTACAGAATACAAAAGTTATTTGGGTAAATGGTATCTCCAGGTGCAAGACGGCTTTCTGTGTCATACTCATACATACTAAAAGCTAGAAACAACAGTGAAAACTTAGTGTAGTGTTTTGATATGTACACCGGACTAAGATAAACAGTTGCTAAGACGAACTGCCACTTCACGCTATTGGCGTATAAAAGTCTCAATTTACGCCTTCCTTTTCTTTCTGTATTTCGTCAGGCTGTTTTCAGTAAACGGAATGTCCTAACTTTAGATTTGTTATCGGGAAAAGAATATCGATCAAGGTCATATCCTAGGTGATGAATATAAAAGCCGTTGCAGGTCCTTAAACAAACCAAAAAGCGTGCAGAGAGAGACAGAGAAAGAGAGAAGCAGCGCATGGTTAAGGAATTCTAAGATAGGTAAGTACGTCTAAAATGGAATTTGGTTTAATCCATTCTACTTGGCGTTTTGGTATTTAGGTAATAACTAAAACTAAATATACATGCATTCATCATTAGAATATGTGGTTATTATCTACTCGTGTTTGTAAGACGTTGATATGTTGTCCTCCTTAATTATATTTGGCTTTTGAAATTAGAACATGGGAATTACCCCTTATTTTATTTTCATTATATAATATATGATGAATGCTAATAAATACCTCATAACACCATGTTCACATAAAGTCCGAATATTGAAACAATTGATATTAAGCAGACATTAAACTTACAGAGGCTTGAAAGCTTGTACGCGCTAGTGATTTGGATATTTGTAACGTAGTTTTCACACATTTAGTCATATCGCTACAGTGTCTGCAGTGTGGCAGTTTATAGTGATGTCTAGCACCGGGGGATCATGCCATAGACATGTAGCATCATATCCCACCCAGTCACATTATCCTGAGTCACATTAGGTCTATCCTGACACCAGTCCTACACTTACCTCTTGATGGTGAGCGTCTAGTAAGGCATCTGTACCATTTTTATGTCTCTGGTATGACTCGGCTGGGGTTCGATCCCGCGTCCTCTCGCGTCTGAGAAAGACACTTTAAATACTTAGGTCTATAGATCCTTGAAAACGGCCAGCGTTTTCTGTCTCAATTCTTCGATAAAGTATGTCATGTTTTCAGCGAATTAAATGTTGAGAAATGATCTACGAAGCATGATCTTGTTTTAATACAAACAACATATATAAATCTAAACTCACATGCACTATCGGTATATTGTAAATATTTCAGGTAATTAAGGGAAGATTATCGAAATTTTGGTCCACCAAAACTTTAGATTGATACACAGTTCACAACGTTCCACTTTCCTTTCATGAAATGTAATGTGCGTGTTTATCATTTTAAATTAAATGCCTGCTATAAATCAATACAAATTGTGCGTTCTCGAATCATCCTTATTCACTACGCAAAGTATCTTCATCATTCGATGAACCTGACGCCGTGTCATCACCACCCTATTCGTTGTTAGTGTTCAAAAGTGTCTCAAAATAATATAGTAAAATGATTACGCTTACAGAGAAGTCGGGGAAGTCGTTTTCACAATTTTTCATGATCCAAAATTGGAAGAAAAATGATATGAATCAAGCTAGTAATCTTCTAAGATTTCTCGGCTGGGTAGCAGCTATAGATCTTATGACGTCTTTATCGGCCACGTGATACGTATCGATTTATATTTTAAGGCAATTGCGCCAATAACCTAAATATGGGTCGTAGCTATTGATTCTACGACGTCTTTATCTACCACGTGATACGTATCGAATTATACTTCAAGGCACTTGCGCCGATAACCTAAATATGTCCTTGTAGTAACTAAAGGACATGAGAAATGTGTTGTATGGGACTAAGATAATAACAGGCAACCCATCCCACCCATCCCCAACCCCCCCAACAAAAAACAGCATGTACGTTTACGATCCTTTTAAGAAAAACGGGCAGCTCTCGATGTGACAAGTTGATTTTATTTTAGAAGTGGGTCAAAAATCAACGTCGAGTTTCGAGAACAGAAAATTTTACCATAGGTCATAATTTCACCAAAATGGTCGTGATTTAACAGGACGTTTTTAAAAAAGGGTCAGTTTTTAACGTGAATTTGTTTTCGCCACTCAATATTTATTCCAATAAATTCAGCAAGTTCGAAACACAGTTGCTTATATCATCCTTAAAGTTCCACGACCAGAGCACACCTCCCCGCTGCTGTGTACCCTACACTGGATATCCATTCGATCCCGAATCAAACAAAACATTTGTTATCTGTGCTAGTTGTCACTCATAGATTTCATTCAAACATACCTACATACCTTTCTGGGCTCACCAGCAAAGGTTCTTATGCTCCTCTTCTGACAATCTTATACCGGTACTTCTTAATCCCACAATGAAAACAAAGTCATATGGACAACGTTCTTTTGCATGCTAGGGCCCAGCAACGTGGAAATTAGTTGAAATTGAAATTTCATTGAAATTAGTTACAAAGACACAGTGATCCCTTCCAAGAGTGCTTTTAAACTCACCGTTTTTGACTTCAAAAAACCTGACCTTAAAGACCTAGTTAAGTTTCTTACCTTAAATATTTTCGGCACTTTTTACCCCTTCTAATTTCATGGTGTTTGTTGTTGTTGTTGTAGTCATATCATTATAAATATTGTAAAGTGCTTAGAACTTGTAACGATTAGGCACTATACAAAGTCCTCATTTTTATTATTATTATAATTATTATTATTATTATTATTATTATTATTATTATTATTATTATTATTATTATTATTATTGGGTGAGTGGTTGTGCAGATGGTAGAATATATTACTGTAGTCTCAGTCATTTTTTCGCTAGCAATATACTTAAAGTTAATGATTGACTTATAATTATAAAAATATACACAAAGACAATTAGAGATTTTATTTATTCATGCTCAATCTTTTTTTAAAAACAAATACCCAACAACAGCAACATAAATCAGACCAACAGACATAACAAAATAAAACAATAACCAAGAAAAACAATGAGAAATAAATACCAAAACGTGTGTTAATTACAGAATACAAAAGTTATTTTGGTAAATGGTATCTCCAGGTGCAAGACGGCTTTCTGTGTCATACTCATACATACTAAAAGCTAGAAACAACAGTGAAAACTTAGTGTAGTGTTTTGATATGTACATCGGACTAAGATAAACAGTTGCTAAGACGAACTGCCACTTCACGCTATTGGCGTATAAAAGTCTCAATTTACGCCTTCCTTTTCTTTCTGTATTTCGTCAGGCTGTTTTCAGTAAACGGAATGTCCTAACTTTAGATTTGTTATCGGGAAAAGAATATCGATCAAGGTCATATCCTAGGTGATGAATATAAAAGCCGTTGCAGGTCCTTAAATAACCAAAAAGCGTGCACAGAGAGACAGAGAAAGAGAAAAGCAGCGCATGGTTAAGGAATTCTAAGATAGGTAAGAACGTATAAAATGGAATTTGGTTTAATCCATTCTACTTGGCGTTTTGGTATTTAGGTAATAACTAAAACTAAATATACATGCATTCATCATTAGAATATGTGGTTATTATCTACTCGTGTTTGTAAGACATTGATATGTTGTCCTCCTTAATTATATTTGGCTTTTGAAATTAGAACATGGGAATTACCCCTTATTTTATTTTCATTATATAATATATGATGAATGCTAATAAATACCTTATAACACCATGTTCACATACAGTCCGAATAATGAAACAATTGATATTAAGCAGACATTAAACTTACAGAGGCTTGAAAGCTTGTACGCGCTAGTGATTTGGATATTTGTAACGTAGTTTTCACACATTTAGTCATATCGCTACAGTGTCTGCAGTGTGGCAGTTTATAGTGATGTCTAGCACCGGGGGATCATGCCATAGACATGTAGCATCATATCCCACCCAGTCACATTATCCTGAGTCACATTAGGTCTATCCTGACACCAGTCCTACACTTACCTCTTGATGGTGAGCGTCTAGTAAGGCATCTGTACCATTTTTATGTCTCTGGTATGACTCGGCTGGGGTTCGATCCCGCGTCCTCTCGCGTCTGAGAAAGACACTTTAACCACTTAGGTCTATAGATCCTTGTAAACGGCCAGCGTTTTCTGTCTCAATTCTTCGATAAAGTATGTCATGTTTTCAGCGAATTAAATGTTGAGAAATGATCTACGAAGCATGATCTTGTTTTAATACAAACAACATATATAAATCCAAACTCACATGCACTATCGGTATATTGTAAATATTTCAGGTATTTAAGGGAGGATTATCGAAATTTTGGTCCACCAAGACTTTAGATTGATAAACAGTTCACAACGTTCCAGTTTCCTTTCATGAAATGTAATGTGCGTGTTTATCATTTTAAATTAAATGCCTGCTATAAATCAATACAAATTGTGCGTTCTCGAATCATCCTTCTTCACTACGCAAAGTATCTTCATCATTCGATGAACCTGACGCCGTGTCATCACCACCCTATTCGTTGTTAGTGTTCAAAAGTGTCTCAAAATAATATAGTAAAATGATTACGCTTACAGAGAAGTCGGGGAAGTCGTTTTCACAATTTTTCATGATCCAAAATTGGAAGAAAAATGATATGAATCACGCTAGTAATCTTCTAAGATTTCTCGGCTGGGTAGCAGCTATAAATCTTATGACGTCTTTATCGGCCACGTGATACGTATCGATTTATATTTTAAGGCAATTGCGCCAATAACCGAAATATGGGTCGTAGCTATTGATTCTATGACGTCTTTATCTACCACGTGATACGTATCGAATTATACTTCAAGGCACTTGCGCCGATTACCTAAATATGTCCTTGTAGTAACTAAAGGACATGAGAAATGTGTTGTATGGGACTAAGATAATAACAGGCAACCCTTCCCACCCAACCCCAACCCCCCAACAAAAAACAGCATGTACGTTTACGATCCTTTTAAGAAAAACGGGCAGCTCTCGATGTGACAAGTTGATTTTATCTTAGATGAGGGTCAAATATCAACGTCGAGTTTCGAGAACAGAAAATTTTACCATAGGGTCATAATTTCAACAAAATGGTCGTGATTTAACAGGACGTTTTTAGAAAAGGGTCAGTTTTTAACGTGAATTTGTTTTCGCCACTCAATATTTATTCCAATAAATTCAGCAAGTTCGAAACACAGTTGCTTATATCATCCTTAAAGTTCCACGACCAGAGCACACCTCCCCGCTGCTGTGTACCCTAAACTGGCTATCCATTCGATCCCGAATCAAACAAAAAATTTGTTATATGTGCTACGTTTCACTGATGGATTTCATTCAAACATACCAACATACCTATATGGGCTCACCAGCAAGGTTCTTATGCTCCTCTTTTGACAATCTTTTACCGGTACTTCTTAATCTCACAATGAAAACGAAGTCATATGGACAACGTTCTTTTGCATGCTAGGGCACAGCAACGTGGAATGAATTGCCCATTGAAATTAGTTACAAAGACACAGTAATCAATTTCAAGAGTGCTTTTAAAACTCACCGTTTTTGACTGCAAATACCCTGACCTTAAAGACCTAATTATGTTTCTTACCTTAAATATTTTCAGCACTTTTTTCCCCTTCTAATTTCATGGTGTTTGTTGTTGTTGTTGTAGTCATATCATTATACATATTGTAAAGCGCTTCGAGCTTCTAAAGATTAGGCACTATACAAAGTCCTCATTATGTTATTATTATTATTATTATTATTATTATTATTATCATTATTGGGTGACTGGTTGTGCAGATGGTCGAATGTATAACTGTAGTCTCAGTCATTTTTGCACTAGCAAAATACTTAAAGTTAATGATTAACTTATACTTTTAATAATATACACAAAGACAATTAGAGATTTTATTTATTTATGCTCAATCTTTCTTTTTAAAAAAATATCCAACAACAACAACATAAATCAGACTAACAAGAATAACAAAATAAAACAACAACCAACAAAAACAATGAAAAATAAATACCAAAATGTGTGCTAATTACAGAATAGAATGATTCGTTAGGTAAATGGTATCTCCAGTTGCAAGACGGCCTTCTGTGTCATACTCATAAACGCTAAAAGCTAGAAACAACAGTGAAAACTTAGTGTAGTGTTTTGATATGTACACCGAACTAAGATAAACATTTGCTAAAACTTATTGCCGCTTCAAGTTATTGGCGTTTAAAAGTCTTACTGTACGCTTTCCTTTTCTTTCTGTATTTGGTCAGGCTGTTTTCAGTAAACGGAATGTCCGAACTTTAGAATTGTTATCGGGAAAAGAATATCGATCAAGGTCATATCCTAGGTGATGAATATAAAAGCCGTTGCAGGTCCTTAAACAAACCAAAAAGCGTGCAGAGAGAGACAGAGAGAGAGAGAGAGAGAGAGAGAGAGAGAGAGAGATAGTGAAGCATCGCATGGTTCAGTAATTCTAAGTTAGGTAAGTACCTCTAAAATGGAATTTGGTTTAATCCATTCTACTTGGCCTTTTTTGGTATTTAGGTAATAACTACAACTAAATATACATGCATTCATCATTAGAATATGTGGTTATTATCTACTCGTGTTTGTAAGTCGTTGATATGTAGTCCTCCTTTATTATATTTGGCTTTTGAAATTAGAACATGGGAACTACCCCTTATTTTATTTTCATTATATCATTATGATGAATGCTAATAAATACCTTATAACACCATGTTCACTTAAAGTCCGAATATTGAAAAAATTGATATTAAGCAGACATTAAACTTACAGAGACTTGTAAGCTTGCACGCGCTAGTGATTTGGATTTTTGTAACGTAGTTTTAACACATTTAGTCATATCGCTACAGTGTCTGCAGTGTTGCAGTTTATAGTGATGTCTAGCACCGGGGGATCATGCCACAGACATGTAGCATCATATCCCACCCAGTCACATTATCCTGAGTCACATTAGGTCTATCCTGACACCAGTCCTACACTTACCTCTTGATGGTGAGCGTCTAGTAATGCAGCTGTACCATTTTTATGTCTCTGGTATGACTCGGCTGGGGTTCGATCCCGCGTCCTCTCGCGTCTGAGAAAGACCCTTTAACCACTTAGATCTATAGATCCGTGAAAACGGCTATCGTTTTCTGTCTCAATTCTTCGATGGGGTATGTCATGTTTTCAGCGCCTTAAATGTTGGGAAAAGATCTACGAAGCATGATCTCGTTTTGATACTGAAAACATATATAAATCCAAACACACATGCACCAAAATTATAGCAAAATGAACACGATTCGAACAAATGTTTCTACTTCCTCATAAGAATTTGTATGTAGTTGGTTTAGGTACTGGTACAATCACCAGTATAAACTCTGTGACAGGAAAAAAGTTTCTTGTGTAATCTAGACTATATTGGCTGCGTCTTCATTAGTACTTGCTTCTTCTCGTGTATTTTAATACACGCTGTTGATGACTAGTATTTTTTTAGGCATCCCAAACCGCGTCTGTTTCCTTCCTTGGTTTCGTTCCAGAACCTTCCACGCGGAGTACCTCCCCCAAACCCATCCATACCGAAATGCAGATAATTGAACTGTATTATACATATAATATCTACCTAGCCTAATTTTAAATCCAAAGCAATAGGAAACAACACATCTTTGGCGTCCTTACTTGGTATTATAAACTGGCCGTATTGCAAAACAAAAGCTAAAATGTATTTTGTTTAACATGCCCAATGCTTCCGCTATCTTAATAGAGGAAATGACAATACTATTAAGCAGTACTTGTGATTGTACGCGTTCTTATTATTTCTAGTGTATTCATTGACAATTATTAATGTGTTTGTGCATGAGAAATTGTTCGTATCGATTTCATATAAAATACTATTTTAGTATTTATTTATAATCTTCATATATAACTATCTATATCTTTGTTTAGATTCATAAGCATATGTTTCATATTGACTCATTTTGAAATAAATTCTGGAGAATAAGTATAAACATTAGTTGTCTGATTTTTATTTCCAGTGATGAGGAAAAGATTTGGAGTAGTTATTATTGTTTTCATTGGAATGACAACTTTAAGACCCTCTAAACCAAAATAATCTGCAATCCATTTGTAATTTTTACCTTCCCGATTTAATAGCAAATACGTCAGATACTGACGGTGCCTTCATCCTTTCTGTATGTTGTAAAAACACATGGCCAGGTGTTGATGTGACGCATGAAGATGTACTGGCCATTGGTTTCCTATGTTGTGGTTCATCTTTTGCTACATTATTTAAAACTCCGTATTTTATGTTTTACATCTATTTCTTTATGTTTTGTGTTAAACACAAAACTGAAATACTTAATTTTAGCAAAAATGCATATTAATAGATCTTTTTGAAAAATCACATCAATGCCTTGAAAGTTTGGAAACGTTGATTAGATAATCCTAAGGTCTTTAAAAGTCTTTGAAAATTGAAATAAACACAAATATTTTAATTTCTTTCCATAATGACAAATAAAGTTGTCCAAATGTTGTTAGATTTTGGATGTAGTCGAATTGTCATGGTTTCATTCTTTTGGTGATCCATTTAGTTTCATTTCATCATTAACAGTATTGTAGTATTTTGTATTCGCAATTTATCACTCAGAATTAAATATGAACCTTGAAATTGGTAATAGGACATTATTCTCAATAAGAGTGTGACAATGCATGCTGAACTTGGATATAAAGTATATTTATGTCACCAAACGTTAGCATTGAGGTCTATGTAAAACAAAGTACCATGATACCTTATGTGCAATGTTGATATGTTTAATTTCTTCTTCACTTCATTTCTATTGCAAACGACAGCCATCTGTCCATGATTTCTCCATCTTTTCAATATCGTTATGAGTGTAATAAGAGTTAGAATGGCTAATTAAGCAATTTTGGTATTATATGTAATTAACAGTTTGTCTTTTAGTGTAACAGGTGCACTACATTGACACCCGATATCAGATAGAAAATAGTCATAAAAGTTCAGTAGTTGACAATATGTACAATTCAAGTGAAAACGATTTTTATATAAGTTAATATTTGAAACATTATAAGTTAATAATTGAAACCTAATTATTTTTGTTTGGAGTTCTCTTTTAGGCATTTTTTATACCATCTTCCACGCTGTTCTAATCAATTCTGAGATATACGTTCTTGCATTAATGGTACTTACAACACTACGTATTCATCATTGTGTCAGACAAACAACAGAAAACATGGAAAAAGTCTTTGGCAAAAATATTTTTATTTGCAGAGAATTTACATCTTACGAAGTATTCCTCGTGCATGTTAGCTATACACATATTTTTAGACTCTGTTAATAGCCACACAATAATGCTAGAATGTCATTCTCTTTTAGGTGTGACGTTCAAAGCGGTATTTACAGTGTTTGTACAGTATGTCAAAACTGCAATATATGTTTATACTCTAATGTAGAAAACAACATCATGTATAAAATGCTTCCTTAAACAGTGTATGCTCTAGGGTCAAAGCCAGTCAAAAATCTTCTTGGGGTCAAAACTTGGGGTCAGGCTGAGTTAATACAAATGTTATAAAAACTGGGTGGTCAAATTAAAAATGTGTGGGTCTCTGTAGTGCAAATGAGGGTAACGGGAAACACTGCTTAAAGATGCAAATCGTTCCGGATCCCATCCTCCCTCAATTTATTATCAAACCAAGCGTATTGTGCTGCCAGTTTATGTCCTCACTAATATTCATTTGCTGGAAAATGTTTAGAAAAAATAACTACACTGAATCGCAATTGCCCCTTTAAGTCTTATCTTTCGGAAAAAATGAAATGATGCGTAAAACATCATAGTTTACGACTATCAAAAAAGTACCAGTTGAGAGTATAATTATCAAATATGCTACAAACCGTGTCTACTCATTACTCTATAATAGTGTATATTATCAATGTCATGTGTCACGGTATTGTCTTTATCTATTATTTATGAACATTTGGAATAGAATGTACTCTTGGGTTCGTTTCCGTGTTCACTGTGATATGGGTGGTTTGTCTGTATCATAAATTATTTTGATATAGTGAGTTTGGTTCGCTCAATGCTCCACGAGAGAAGTGCTTACAATGGGCAAGCCAATTAACATTGAGTACACAAGCTGTGCATTCCAACATAGCCTGTGTACATATAGACTAATGGCAAACATTACATTATGTAAAGTCTTTTCAGTGGGCAGTCTACTTAACGATGCGATATCTCTAGCTCTAGAGGCAAGTTAATTGCAAAATTATTTTCCTATTTGTATTTTAGGATAGAATTGTTTCATGATGATATTTATTATTTTGTTTAGTTAGTTCAGACTTGTCTCATATAATGCAATATTATTAGTATTATTAAAATCTGTTTTCAAGTTTACCTTCTGTAACTGTACAGAATGATTGCATTCACATAACTGTTGCATGCATTAAGGTACGAGAGAATGGTACTTCATGTTCTGTAGGATTCTTAGCAGATACAGGGACACTTAAGAATCTGGTCATGACAACCTTATTTGAATAATGTATTCAACTCTATTTGCGTCACATATGTAATTGCATTTTATTATAACTTGTCATGACTGTGTCATACATATTACATGGATTTAGATGTTATATTTTCAGCTGATAAAAGGGCGGAAAGGAGTGACAGTGATGGAGCTATGCTGTATATTTGTGTTTGCGCCGTACTGAATGTTTTTTCTAGCCGTGGTGTTAGTTTGGGTTAGTATATATTCAGTTTCCTGTTGTCAGTGGTGATGTTCACCCTGAAGATAATAATGGTTATCTAGTGGTAATGAATCAAGCTTTGGGACCAACAGGTCTGCAGGTTATAAGGATCCTGAGTCAGATCAGGAGAGGCTAACCATTCGTGGTTTCTTTTTGACCACCCGGTATGCATTGGGGCTGAAATACTTAGTGGCGATGAAATTGGACGCTGCAAGATATATGTCCCAATTTTTACAATGATTTATCACTATTTGAGTTAAACTTGACATTATCACTAGCTGAGAGGAAATTGCGTCATCGTTTATGTGAATCATTATATTATTGGGTGAAATGACTTGATGTGACACATGAAGATGTACTGGCCATTGGTTCCCTATGTTTTTCGTTAATTTTCTGCTACATTCTTTGTAACTTCGTAACTAAACATATGTTACATATTCATCTGCATTATAATATATATTTTACACATATTTATGCGTGCTTTGTGTTAAAAACCTAGAACTGAAATAGTTAATTTTAGCAACAATGCATAATAATAGATATTTTAAAAACTTCAAATAAAAGGACTAACATGACTGCAACTCCGAAAACGTTAACTAATAACATTACAAACCGCCAGCCATATAATCTGGTAGCACTACACCATCATCTCCTAACATGACTAAGAGATCGTTTTGTAATTGTAGTAAATACAATGGTTTATACTAAATTTACTAGTATTTGAAAGATGTAAACTAAAATCGTTGCATCCAGCCTATCATAAGCATTAGATCAGAATTTGACTGGATCTACATTCATATATAGAAAACCCTGTGAACACTATTTGTTCTACACGTTTAATTGAAAAGTAACATATGAGTTGATGCTAACTCAAACCTAGATACTATTTTGTATTTCTGAATTTTTAAAAATGTAATACATATTGAAAATATATTTGCTGTGGCCGTGGTAACTCTTATGCCTGATTAGTTCCGGCAGAGTTATCTCTATTAATTGCAATTTGGATAGAAAGCATATTTATTTCACCAAACTTAAGCATTTAGGTCCATGTAAAAAAAATACAATGATACCTTATATGACGTGTAGATATGTTTATTTTCTCCACGCTTTTTACCAACGTTACATGAATAGATGGTAGCCATGGATTTTTCCAGTAGATATATCGAAATAGCGCAAGATTAAAGTATAAATAATGTTTTAATTGTTTTATGAGGGATGGAGCCACAAGTGACAATACTAAACCGTTATTTGTCAAATACATTACAATATCGACGTAAAATAGTTCTAATGCTTGAAAATAATTTACGACAATGACTTTTTACAAATGTAAATCCAAAATACAATTATTGGAAAAGTGAAGTTCTGATTTGTTTTAAATTTTTGTCAGCACAGTGGACATTGTTGAGTGGAGGTATTTCAGTGCATAACGTATCTTGAAAAATATTTGAATGATTGTCAATTTACCTGACAGGACTTTTGACTTTTAGTTTGTTTGTGCATTCAGCCGTGAATTATGTTGCTGTGGCAAGATTACAGTGTAGTTTGGTTACATAATTACGCAACCAAATTTCAAAAGTCATTTTATTTTGCAGATGATAGACAAATGTGCCTGATTTTTGCATCTTTTCAATATCGTTAAGAGTGTAATAAGAGTTAGAATGGCTAATTAAGCAATGTTAGTATTATATGTAATTAACAGTTTGTCTTAGAGTTACACCAGATATCATATAAAAACCAGTCATAGGTTCAGTAGTTTACAATTTGTACAATTCATATGAAAACGATTTTTTAAATAAGTTAATATTTGAAACCTAATAGGATAACAATAGAATCCTACTTCTTGTTGTTTGGAGTTTGTCTTTAGATGTCTTTTATACCATCTTCCACGCTTTTCTAATCAATTATGAGATTTATATTCTTGCATTTATGGTACTAACAACACGACTTAGTCATCCTTTTGTCAGACAAACAAGAGGAGACATGCAGAAACATTTTGGCAAAAATAGTTTTGTTTGCACAGCTTTTTGCATCGTACGAAGTATTCCTTGCGTATCTTAGCTTCACAATATTTAGACTCTGTAAATAGACACACAACAATGCCATAATTTCATATTCTTTTAGGTGTGACTTTCAAATGTAGTATTTACTGTGTTTGTACAGTATGTCAAAATCGCAACATATGTTTGTAGTCTAATATAGAAAACAACATGATGTATAAAATGTTTCCTTAAACAGTATATCCTCTCCTGGTGCAAGGTTGAGAGTCAAAACTCTTATTGGTGTCAAAACTTGGGGCAAGACTGAGAAAAAACAAGCGTTGGAATCAAAACTGGGTGGTCAAATTAGACATTTTTGGGTCTCTGAAGTGCAAATGAGGGTAAAGAGAAACACTGCTTAAAGAAGCAAATAGTTCCGGATATATATTATTCTCACTTCATTTATTATTAAACCAAGAAATTTGTGCTGCCATTTTATGGCATCAGTAGTACTCATTTGCATGAAATTGTCTTGGAAAAATAACTACATTGAATCTCAAATGCCCCATTATGTCTTATGTTTCTGAAAATATAAAATCATGCGTAAAACATCCTGTTATATTACGACAATCAGCAATGTACCAGTTGAGAGTATAGTAATCAAATATGCTACTAACCTTGTCTACCCATTACTCCATATTGTATATTATCATTGGCATGTGTGTTGGAATCGTGTAATCTATTGTTTATGAACATTTGGAATATAATGTACTCTGGGGTTCGTTTCCGTGTATACTGCTGTTACATGGGTGGTTTGTCTGTATCATACATTATGTTCATATAATGGGTTTGGTTCAATTGATACTGCACGAGAGATGTGATTACAATGAAAAAGCCAATAAACCTTGAGTGCAAATGCTGTGCATTGCGACATAGCCTGTGTACATATAGTCTTATGGTAGAATCAAACATTACATTATGCAAAGTTTTGTCAGTGGGCAATCTTCTTTACGATGCTATATCGCCAGCTGTTGAGACAAGTGAATTGCGAAATTATTTTCCTATTTGTATTTTAGGATAGAATTGTTTTATTCTGATATTTATTATGTATATTAGGTAGTTCAGACTTGTCTCATATAATGCAACATTATTAGTATTATTATAGTCTGTTTTCTAGTTTACCATTCTGTAATTGTACAGAATGATTGCATTCACATAACTGTTGCATGCATTTAGAAACAAGAGAATGGTACTCCATGTTCTGTAAGATTCTTAACAGATACAGGGTCACTAATGGACATGAAAATAATAACCTTCTATAAATAAAGTAATCAACTCTATTTGCGTCACGTATGTTATTACATGTTATGATACCTTATAATGACAGTATCATAGATATTACATAGATTTAGATGTTATATTTGCAGCTAAGAAATGGGCTGAAAGCAGTGACACTGATGGAGCTATGCTGTATCTTTGTATTTATGCCGTACTGAAGGTGTCTTACTAGACGTGTTGTTAATTTGGGTTAGTATATATCTAGTGTCCGGTTGTCAATGGTGATGTTCACCTTGAAGATAAGAATCGTTATCTCATGGTAATGAGCCACGGCTTTAGGACCAACAGGTCTCCAACAGGTCTACAAGATATAAGGATCCTTAGTCAGACCAGGAGGCTCAAACTATTAGTGGTTTCTCCTTGACTACCAGGCATTGGGACTGAAATACCTCTTGTTGATGAATTGGACGCTGCAAGATATTTACATTCAATTATCACTATTTGGGTGAAACTTGACATTATCACTAGCTGAGAGGAAATTGCGTCATTGTTTATATGAATCATTATATTATTGGGTGAAATGAATGTTTTAAGTAGTGATGAATCTGTTTCTAATTTACATTTTGTGTCAAATATCCAATATTTGGATTTTTGCTGCACTTGGGTCTGGTACAGGGTCTTTCTAACTAAAATAATCAACAAAAAAACTTAGTAATTTCGTTACCATTCTTAGTGTTATCTGACCCCATCCTGGTTCATTGTGTTACAGCTAAATATGAAAAAATGTTTGCTGGCCTGAAAGTCTTATATTAACTGCAATTTTAACTTCATTGATCTATTGAAGAGGAGCAACATTTTTGAAATTAGAATTACATTTGAAGAATTTATTTGTCCGGAAGGACGTGTGATAACGATGTGATGAGAGATTTCAAAATTGTGGGTTATATTCTCTTTAAAAGGAGATATATACAATAAGACTCGCTGTCCAGGGTAAAGTCTTCTTCAAGTAACAGTATAGAGAAATATTAATTATATGGTAACTGTATTGAACATACATATTTTTTTAATAACAATCATATGAATTAGAGCTTTAAAAGAAGTGTTTTACTTTTATGTATAGCAGGATCATTTGAGAGTCAGCCTACATTATTGACTTGAGGAATGAATATTGAGGTGGCTGAAGGAGATACGCACTCGTTTCGCTTCATTTGCAGACTGAGAGGAATCAAATCAACATTTTTAGCCCTTGGCTAAGTGGAGTTAAATCAATTGAAATCCACTTTTCGTAAGCAATTTGATTAAAACTTGTCTATATACTTGCCTGAATAATTGATGCTAACTTTTCTCGTCAAGTCTAGTTAAAGGTTGTGTGTATAACACTTTCTGTGTAAGTTTTTTTTTTGAAAACCATTCCAACCAAATAGACGAAGATAATACCAGCATAAGCAGTAATAAGATTTTACTCGTAGATGTTTGTCGCAAATATACGTGTTTTTAAATGTTCAATATCAAATTGACATCAAGATTACGTCATCAAAATATAAAAATGGCGGAAAGCAAAGTACGTTTAAATTATGTAAAATATACCATAATTGTCTTTTTTAAATGTTGAATATCAAATTCACAGGAAGTTTGAGTCATCAAAATATAAAAATGATAGAAAGGGAAATACGTTGACATTATGTAAAAAAAACAAATTATGTCTAAACAGCTTTCAGAGGCATGATGGTTATATTCACATCCTTAGAAATACTACTGAGTAAGAAAAAAAAGTAATATAAACATGAAACAGTCAGATTTTACTGCGTACATGAAGTCATTGTGATTTGTATTTGTAACGTTTTTCATATAGTAAGGAACTCCTATTCATGCAAACCGAATGCTACCATTCATGTACAAGGTGTAGTAGAAGTGGAACAATCAAGTATGAAAGCATTGTACAATAATGGAGGTGAAATGTTGGGGCACTTGTAAAGAAATGTTCATTTTTTAATACATTTAATTACACTTTAACGACACCACATGCTTATATAAAGTTGAATAGCTATTATGCTGAAGTTTATGGGATGCTGTTAGTGATATTCATAGAAGGAAAAGATACACTGATCGCCAAAGGCAAGGTGCATAAGTTTTATTATATACAAGTGACATGATATGCGATAGGATTTTATAGGATGACCTTGTATGGATCTTCTATTGGGTCCTGTTACACATATGATTGGTGCGACTGTTCCCTCGATTAAGGTGTTGCTACGTAACATGGTGCCATATTAGGCATATCATAAGCAAAAGTTGCAAAATATAGTGTTTAGTTATTTAGTTATAGTGGTTTTGTTCCAAGTCCAGCTATGCAAGCTTAATCTTATTTTCTTTTCTTATTTCATGATATATACATTGATTGCTTAAAATGGTGAAAAAAATCAAAATTAGCCCATTCTATAATTTTTTGTACAATCCCATCCGTTTGGATCATTAAACAAATGTCATTGTTGTACAGTATATGAATGTTTTAGTTGTCTGAAAGGGTTAACATCATGAAAATTGATGCAAACGTATCTAATAACATATAATCTTTTATCACGAATCGTTTCAAAGTTAAGAAGTGCTAAATCATACACCAGGATGGTTCAATGATAGGAAACTTAATAGTTATTTACTTAATCTCTTGACTCCAGACGTAGCAATTAAAGAATAAAATGATCACCATTTACGCTAATTTAATCAGTTCAGCGTTTGTTTATCAATGGTTTATACTGAAAAATGACATTCCAACTTTATAGAATTTCGGTTTGGAATTGTTCATTTCGACAATATTCGTGATTGGTAAGCTCCACAAACACCTAGTAATTCCGGCTTGTAAACAATAGTGGCATTAAGACATGACTAATTGTCATAGTAAAGTTATCGGATTGAATGCGAATTTTGCTCAGTACAAATTCTGAGAATTCAAATGCATTTTATTCTTTTTCAGAAATTCAACATTAGTATGGCATGAAAGCTGGTTGATATTGTCTGTTTGCAAGTATTTTATACGGATAATTTATACTGTTACACTGCATGCTATGCGATGGATATTAATCGTGCGGAAAAATAGTGAGAACTTAATTTTGAATAGCTTGCCATCTTTATGAAAATAATTTAAGACTAGTCAATGCTACAATAATCGTGTAGTGAATTCAGCCACATATTTTGGGTTTATTCAGTTTGTCTAATTATTTGTCATTGACATTTGTACAATTCGATGTAATGAAATAGTATAGGTAGACACTGGAAAGTTATTCTTTAATATAATGCTTTACATCCAGAAAGACATTTAAACCTGATTGTTTTCACAAATTATTAATAATTTCGTTAATTATTCTTAACTAGCAACTCAAATTGTTGAAAGTGACAAAGGCACCACATCTGTTTCTTTTATTATCAGATCCCATCTTATTTTGGATTGTTATGGGAAAGATAATAAGTTAATTGATGGTATGGCTGCCTTGTAGAAAAATGTAAGTTATAAGAAGATCTTAAACATGTATAAAGTTTAAAAAGCACAATTAAAGGTTGACATGGGTCTGGATTATACTTGTTTAGAAACAACTTTTAAACAATAATGGAGGGTAAAGAGGAAAAGCAAAATATGATGGAAGGAGAAAGTGCAGAATATGCAATAAGTTCGGATGAATTTAGAAGCGAGCAGAACAGCCAAGATAGGTTATCAAAAGTGTTAAACATTTTGAATTTAACTGACAAGTATCCAGGAGGGTTTACTTGCTCAGATATGTATAAAATCACAAAGAATAATTTGTCCGACGAGCAGCCGAATTGTCATAAAGATTTAGCAAATTATTTTCTTCATAAAATTGCGAAATACAATTACACGGCTAGAGATATGCATTTAACTGAAGACCTTGAACACAGATCAACCTCCGTTCAAAAGGGAAAAAGAAGGACATACATACAAGAAAAGGAACATAGTGCAGAAGAAACCAAGGTAGTTGAAGTAAGCCCAATGGACGTTATAATTGCCATATTTTTGTGCTGTGATGATATATGCAAACAAGACCTTGTGTCACATATGTGGAGCTGTAGGCTGGCAGTTCCCCTGATTATTCAAGAGAAAGTAATTCCTAGTCAGCCGTGTTGTTACCTATGGCCATTGCGGAGTCTTGTTATGAGGTGGGAAACAGAAGTTAATGAAGAACATTGTGTTCGAGAAGGCCGTCTTGTAAAGGAAGCTGTAACATGTTTCGCTTTCATCCGATTTGGCGAAGTTAGCGTATCCAAATCAGCCCTAATAAATAGTGTGATTAGTGGATCTGAAAAGACACACTCCATTTTCATGAACCGAGACTCACCCGGCTCAATAAAAGATCGCCGTCTTGTAGATGGAATGATTGATATTGGTTGGTATTTTCCAACACCAAAAAAAGAAGTTAAACTCCACGGTTGTTTCCAGGATGCAGTCATGTTTCTTAACTTGCATGGGGATGCATATGAACTTCAAAGCCAACTGGAGTTGCTCTCGAAGCTGGCAAATACCATTACAGTCTTGTGCAAAGTTACGGATTTTCATCGTTGCAAAAACATTTTGAAATGGTTAGTTGATGGAGGAAATACAGTTCTTATAATGTTTGCCGACCAGAAAATCACCAAAGAGGATGCAAAAATTATTAATGGTGTTTTGGACTATCTTGAAGCAGATGAAACTCAACTAGAATATGTGGAAGTACTTAAAATGAACAAAGCAGAATTAGTAAAAGAAACTCGATTGAAACTTAGCCAATTATCTAAAGGAAAATGCGTACGACTTGAGCACATCCTTTCTCTGAACATTCGTGTTTCCATCGACGAGAAAAAAACAGAACAGGAGGAATCTAAGGCTGAGGCACTAATAGTGTCTAATATGGTGCGGGTAACTCCGTATCAAGAGAGGAAAAAAAAACATCTACCACTTCAAGGTGACCCATGGAATGAATGGGCGAAAGCTGATAAGGATAGGCTCAGAACTATCAAAAAAAGCAGGGATGAAGATGTTGAGTCTTACAAGGCAGATAGAGCGAGAATAATGAATACATCTCGTTTACAACAGAGAGAAATATTAGAAAGGGGAGAAAATGATACTCTACTTCAGCGGTTCCTCAAGTCAATAAACACGGACATTGATAGGAAAAGAAAATTGTTTCTAAGGTGGCTTAAATATGAATTAGATGATTTGTCTCGAGAAGAGCTACGACCGGTTTACAAAAGATATCAGCAAATAATTAAAAATCTTGCAACGGTCGAAGAACAGGTTAAAGTTGCTCAGAAAGGCGAACTGGAGAAACTAGATAAGGAAGTAACATTGCTATCATTTGGCCTTGAGCATATACTGAGAGAAATGGGGCAAACCTACGAAGCTTTGATGTATAATAAGAGCTCCCCAATACCTCTGTTTAAATATAATCTACCAGACCTTGCAGTACAGATACTTCTTGATGGATACCCATTTGAACTCTTAGATGGACACGTCAATTCCGTCCCTCTTTCTTGGGTTAAGAATGTATTAAATGCCCTGGAGGATGCTTTCAAGCGCAATAACAATGTTAAAGAGGTTAGAACCAAAGTAATCGCCGCACTTGGGATACAGAGTTCTGGAAAATCGACCATGCTTAATGTTTTGTTTGGATGTCAGTACGCTGTTAGTGCAGGAAGATGCACACGAGGAGCATATTGCCAAGTTATAGAAGTTGATCAGGATTGCCGAGAGGAGCTAGGATGTGATTTAATTCTGGCGATCGACACAGAGGGATTGCGAGCACCAGAATGTTCAGCAAGTGATCAAATGGTCAAGCATGACAATGAACTTTCTACGTTTGTCATCGGTTTAGCTGATATTACCATCCTGAACCTGATGGGTGAAAATACTACTTACTTGGATGAACTGCTTCCAATATCAGTACATGCATTTTTGAGAATGGAAATGGCAACACATTTCAAGCCAAAATGTGTTATTATTCATCACAATGTCAACAAAGAAGATGATGAAAAACTTCTTAATCAAGGTATAATACTTGAAGAAAAACTAAACAAAATGACACAATTGGCCAGCAATGTTGAACGAGCTGAAACTAAATCCTTTAACGACATTATTGATTTTAATGTGGGTCGGGACGTCTTTTACGTGGCAGCGCTATTGGAAGGAATTCAGCCCATGGCACCAATCAGCACACGATATAGCGAAGAACTAAATGTTTTCAAGCAAGTTTTATTGAAGAAAGATGACAAGGTTCAGAAGTCACTCTCCTCCTTTGTAAGCCATCTCGTCAAACTCTGGTCAAATATAAAAAGAGATGATTTTGTTTACCAGTTCCGGAATACAATTGAAACAGAGGCAAGGCGTAAACTTGATGACTTCTGGTGTCATGCAAACTGTTCATTCAGGCAGCCCATTAACACAAAGGTAGAAACAGGATATGTTAAGCTACAAAACTGTACTGACATAAACCAGCTACAAAGCCTTGTGGAGTTGCTAAAATCGGATTTCAAAAGAGCAATTGACGAGGAATATCAGAATCAAAAGTGTACATTTAAGCGTTTCCTTGATGATGCTGACACGTTAATGAAAGACACAATGATGAGATGGTCGACAGATATGGAGAAAAGATTTGATGATTTGCGCACCGACTTAGTAAAAGAAACGTCATCAAAACTTCAAGAATTTGAACAAGATAAAAAGCGAAAGTTTTCACTCAGGCAAAGTATGCTGGGATATGAACAAAAACTTAAGGAAGAAATAGAGGAATTGGTTTCAGTTGTAAAGTCCGCAAAACAGACACCCGTTTCAGAATGCCACATATCCGGTCTCTTTAAAGAACACTGGAGAAAGTGGACATCAAAAATAATTAGAGAGAATCCAAGAAACGAGGCGCGTATAACTATTGAAGAAGATGCATACGATGCTATTTTAAGATCCTTTCCGAATAGACGTGATTCTTTGAACACGTACTTAGAAAACAAGACAATTGATAGTTATGACAGATGTGATTTTGATGTAAATAAAATTGTCTCGATTACATCGCGTGTCACTGGTTGGTTTTTTGACCATACAAATTATAAGGAACTTATTCAAGACTTAGCAAATGATGTGTTCGACGAAGTTGACACGAAGCTTGAAACACGAAGACTTGTTCGACCATATGCAACAGCAGACATAGATGAGTTAGTCATACTGGTAAAAGAAATCTTGGAATCAAAGCGAAATATCACGAAAACAAACACAAAGCATGATGTTTACTTCGCAGTACTTGTCTGTGGCCATGCCATTAAAAGGCTTAGAAAGTTCCATGAAGAATATGAGAGTCAGAACAATCTTGAAAATGTTCTTGAAAGCCTAAAGGAGCATTATTTTGGAGTGTTTAAGTCACTTTTCAACGAAACCGAAAGATTAAATCAGCTGGCAAACAATGTTCAAGAGATACTCAAGAAGGGTATTTTGAAAAAAATGACGCGCGCTTTCCCTGAGAAAATTATTTTTTGCATGGAAAATGATTCTTTAATTAGAAGAAATAAATCTTGGACTATGTTAACCTTATTGATAGATACTGCTACAGTTGGAAGTTTTGATAATTTTGCCACTTTGATTCGACGACCTAAACAAAGTATTTCTTGTTACATTTCCAAACTTGTAGAGAATTACTTTAATCAGGATGTAAATCCTCTGCACCGCATATTCAATGCAGCAGTGAGTGAAGTTAGAGGACAGGTTAGTATTATTTTAGAGAACACATTTGCTGTTGAGAAAAAGAATTTCGAAACCTGGCTGAAAACCTTACAGAAAAATGCAGAAGCAATAATTGTTCTTGAAGACATTGATAGACAAAATGATTTAGGGAAAAATAAGGACATCGAATTGAAGCTGTTACATGAAAAGTTAAAGACCGGTTTGGAAGGAACCGTAAGTATGATTTCCAATGACATGCAATCTTATCTCACCAAACATAGGACATCGTTCAAAACTGAGGTTGTTGAGCAAATAATGAAGACTATCATAGGATGCACCGAAAGTTGTCCATTTTGTGGGGCTGTTTGTATGATAGCCAAAGCTGATCATAAAGACAATCACTACACAACCCTGCACAGACCTAGGGGGTGTACTCGCCGGCATGACAAAAACACAAAAGTTTTGGCTACCTTTACATGTCCAGTGGGTGTTGCTTCAAAAACCTTACAATTCAGTTACATGCAGAAAAATAAGGAAATGTGGTGTTTATACAGTGATTACAAAACAATATATCCAGAATGGGATATAAGTGCAGATGAGACTGGAGAAGAAACGAGTTTCTGGAATTGGTTCTTTGCACAATATGCCAAAGAAATTGCTGGGAATGACTTGGTAGTTCCTGAAATACCCGAATCCTGGAAAGAACTTGATAAAGAAACTGAAATAGATAAGTTAAGAACAAGCATATAGATCAGTTAGAAGACCAGTACAGAGTAAACAAACCTCTTGCTGAGTGGTGCAAGTCAATAACAACAGTTACACAACTTCTTCAGAAGTTCCAGATGATCTAGAACAGACTTAATATATAGATTGTGTACATATATTATATTAGTACAAGTTCAGAACGGCTATTCCATCCTCCCGTTCTAGACTATATTCGGTTATATATGCTTAAGTTTTCATCAACAATTGGCTACCTGCATTGACTAATTTTTGTTAAATAATTTGTAAATATTAGTACCCAGAAGAACTTTAAGCCAAATTCTAGTAGATCTACACCAGTGGAACAGACAGTATTGCATAATGAGTCTATTGATAGGGATAGGAAGCAAACTGTGGTTATTTACTGTCTGTTATATCAAAACAATTGTACGCTGTTTGTACATATGAACTTTGTTTTGCCATCAAAATCATTTGACATATACTTACACCACTTCTTATAAATAACCATCAAATTCAAGCATTGCACAAATATTATCAGTTTTCTGGAAATGATACAATAAGACACAAATTAAGATAACATTAATTATATAATCACTGAATATTCATTGGTTAATGTCAATTGTACTATTAATATTCTTATTGACCAGTCTTTTGTTTTGCCCAGTAGAGCCCAGCTGAACGTTAGGACTAAAAAGTTTCGTTTTGCATTGATTTTTTTGACTGACATATATATCAGCTGTAGCTTGTATTTTTTTAATTATATTTTAATGTTCTTGACCTTACTTAGTCCTGAATATGGCTTACATAATTGCTTTAAATGTACTTGTATCCCCATTATCCAGAGATTGTTAAGGCATGATAAGTTTCACTTTGTGTGCGTTAGATGTATCTATATTTGATCATTTTACATAAAAAAGAATATATATATATATATATATATATATTGTGTGTGTGTGTGTGTGTGTGTGTGTGTGTGTGTGGGCGAGAGAGGGAGAGTAATCTCCCGTGTTCTGCCCTTTCGTTCCCCGTGTACATTTTACTGTTTCATTCTACATAAGATAATTCTGTTCTATATTTGAAAAGTTGTACATTGTTTTACATGTATCATTTGAAAGAGAGCACAAATCTGTTCTTCAAAGACTTACTTTTCTAACATACATTATTTGTACCTGTATATATTGTTTGTATATAAGTGTACTAATTTTAATTAGTTAAAGTATATATATATATATTTGAAGAGAAACTGTAATTTTGCATCAGGAAAACATCTCCAAATAGATTAGTAAATATTTAAATTAAATACGGCATACATTTGAAAGCTCGTGTTCAAATGTAAACATGTACCTTGAGCAAACAAGGTAATAACCAGCTGAAATAATAGTCATTTGCAAAATGGTGCAAGTCAATATGAATAAAGATTAAAATTATATTGCTAACAGTTATTATTATTATTAAAATTAAACATCGCTATTTGAGACATTCATAATATTATATGACCATCATTTAGAAGATATATATGTACTGCAGGGTGCATGATATATAAACTAATGCATTGACATTCCAGCCAGCATAAATGCATTTCAGGCAGAATTTATGAGGAAGTAAAACTGAAATATTCTTATCTAAGTTTGATCGATTTTCTGTGAGTTGACAATGCAAGCTAGAAACAAATCATGAGTACATACCATATATAACATCTTTTGGTGCGAAAGAAGTAAATATGCAAGTCCTGTACATATTTCCAACTTAATTTGGTTTATTGGTTGTTGTAGGTTTTAACACCATTTTTCAGCAAATGATAGGCTATACATATTGGTTAGTATGTTTGGCACTGGATAAACCCAGAAAACAAACATGATAAGCTTTCTCACATAACCACATTGATCGAGCGAAGGCTCGAACGAACATACGTACAGAGTTGAAAAGTCAATGATTTGTTCTTGTCTTTGAAGTATGATGAGGCATCCTGCTGTGAAACATGGAAATACCTTTTTCAGTTTCTATTTTACATTTCACTCTGTTAAATTTTATACTATAATATTGATTCATAACATGATTATTATTCACATCGAAACGGGTGTCCAAATGCGAAATATATTCGGAACTTGATATAATATAAAAATGACAGTAATCATAAAATAAATTGTCATGACACCTCCCCATGTTTTATTGTATGGGTTGGGAATAGCAAGATATGTGTAACATGTACTGTAAACAGATCGACATCTAGATGACTAATACTGTCATGTCTTAGAAAATAAAGTAAAAACACATTAAATTTGGAGTTAAAAAAATGGTAGTAAGAAATAGATGAAGTGGGTATGGCCACTATGGCGTACATGACGCTACCAAGTCAGCGATTGACACAAACATCGACTATTGTACCATGTCATGATTAAAATTTATTAAATATCATAATATACTTGTTTTGCGTTATCATATAATTTACACGAACTTTGTAAAATTTGTCATTAGAGACGAAGATGATGTGCTCATCATGCGTTCTTGAATAATTGACAACAAGATAATCTATTTTACAAGGTCATTATGTGCAGCTGGGAATTACCATGATATGCACGTGAAGAGAAGACATAAATGATACACATCCATTTTCTAAAATAATCGTGATGTAAATTCAAATGTAGTATGGAATGCTGGATGATTTACATGGGCATGATGCATAAAAGTTGTCAAATATCGAAAGAAAACCATTGGTATTATACACAATTCGCAACAAAATAACAATTAGATATCATGCCAACCATGTATTTAAAGTAACAAATGCTATCAGAAACAAAGCCTGATACTAATGATAAGTTGAACGTTAATTATATTATTTTAAATTATGCAAGTTTTGGAAAGTTTATATGAGAATTATACATTTAATTTTCCATATAGGTATACTTGGAAGACACGAACATCTGACTCAGCCATTCTGTGTATGGAAATTGCGTTAATAGCCTATATTTGATGTGCGTCGACACATGAGGCTAAAGCTGTTAAACATTTTCACTAAATGAATTAAGGAAATTATCTGGTGATACTATTTGTGAAAAAAAGAATATATATATATATATATATATATATATATATATATATATATATATATATATATATATATATATATATATATAGAGAGAGAGAGAGAGAGAGAGAGAGAGAGAGAGTGAGAGAGAGAGAGAGTCAAAGTTGTAAAGAATCGTTTTTAAGATCTGCTATGCCTTGAAAATCATTATATATTCGTCTTTTGCACGTATTGTGCTGACGTCATATAGATTCTTGATATATACATTAATTGCCAGATGAGCTTGAGTATATATCATGTCATAAACGACCCTCTTCATTACATGTGTAAAGGATGGGCATAAGAATGTCCCAACTTCTAATAATATGCAGGTCAATAATTATCAAGTCAATTATATCTTATTTCATGTTAGAATATCATGCCATGCAGAGGGTGATAACGTTATCAGGCATGGATTTAGCTCAATATTCTTTTTAAACAGTGCTATTTTTTTTCTTCCTAATCTAAAATTATAATTGTACAATAGTATGTATGTATGTATGTATGTATGTATGTATGTATGTATGTATGTATGTATGTATGTATGTATGTGTATATATATATATATATATATATATATATATATATATATATATATATATATATATATATATATATATATATATATATATATATATATATATATATATATATATATATATATATATATATATATATATGATAATGTATATAATGCTACCCAATGTGTGTTTAGGTATTTGCCCTAATAACCTTTTCAAGGTTTTTCGTAAATAATCCACTTTACTGAATCCATTATCATATACCAAGGCACAGCTATAGCAAAGATCTTACGCGTGGTTCTGTAGGACCACATCATATATCTTAGAACTTCTTTTCCTCATCTATGCATTTTTCAAAATGTTTTATTCGCTGTTGCTAGCTGGATTTCGCACATCAATGCTGCAAAATTCTGAAGGAGCCTTAAAGACCCATTTGTAATTCTTGTTGGACTGGGCAATATTTTCATATAAATTATATTGTGGTGTTTGTTGCTTTCAAATTTATTTAAACAGCAACAAATAAGCAATCAGAAAAATGAAATAATTGAAACCTAATTTCAATAACTATTAATTACTCATCATCTTAAGAATTAAACAATATTTATACATATAAACTGGATTTATTTATGAACCCGTTTATTATGTGTTGCAATCGTGATATACAGTTACATAAATGTGTTAAGAAGTAATGTTGAAAGATATTAAATGAGAATAACTTTAAGAATAATTTAGGAATTAATCTTAATCTAATTAACTGATAGAATTTGCAACAATTTAAAATAAAATTAAAATGTTTTTCTTTGAGTACATGTAAGCCATTTGGCTTTCATATATATAGACGGCTTTTATCAGGACAAAAGGTTCAATTGACTATTAAAATGAAGGTCACATTGCAACATAAATTGTTTTGAATTTTTTGTTTGATATGACTTTTTCTTCCTGTATTTTAGTGCCCGTCGAAAAGATAATGGTTTAAAGTCGGTCGTATCCGGTTAAGTTTGGTTGTATTGGATACGAGTCAAAATGGAGATCCAACACAAACAATATTGGGACAATGTGTCTGACATTGATCCTATAACTAGGTGATTTTTCTAAACACACACTGAGTTGCCTAGTTTTAGTTTTGAATGTAGATTTGCATTAAGTCATGACTTGTTTCCAAGCATTTCATCCCATGGCAAACATGGCTCTATATTAAACTTTGTGTATGGTCTGTGCATATGACACGTGGTGTTTAATATAGGCTCTGCATTAAGCTTTAAAAAGGTCACGCTAAATGATGGAATGAAATGAACTGACATAAATATATTATATATAGTTGATTCACCTTGTTGTTATAGATAAATAAATTCACCGTCATAAGAAAATTTTATAAATGTATTAGGATAGATTATTCAATAAATTTATTAGGATTAAGTATTTTTCTAAAACATTTTGAACATAATTTTTTACTAAATTATCTTTAAATCAATTTTTTTAAAGATTCCTCCTGTTGTCTTATAACATAAGCTATTATAACAGATATTCTATCTAGTGATGAACACAGACACATAATACCGGTGTGTGTGTTGGGGGGGGGGGGGAGTAGGAGCCTCTTTCTGATTCGAGATGAATGAATGCAACAAGTAGATAGGAGAATGTGCACATATGAGAACAAGCTTTGTGCAAATCAGTTTCTTCATCGAGAATCATAAGGGCCAATCTTTCTCACAGTTAAGCATTTGTCTGTGTTAGTAGACTTTCTTTAGGGTGTACGGACTTTTAATGTTCATGATTTTAATGGTAAAAATTCAGTCTAGGCTCGACATGTTCGCAACGTTTTGGTAATGTTTCTTTTCTTATATTAAAATGTATTAAAAAGTATAATTGTTTAAATAATTTATATTTTTTTCATTTATATAATTGACGAATTCGCTACCAACTTCATGCATAGTATAAAAATTAATTTGGAATTTTTTTTTTAAAAAATAGAGAATAATGTTTAGTAACCTATTTCAAATTAGTATTCTATTTTAAATTTAGTAATACATAAGTAATACAAAATACATTTTGTCGAAGTGATCGTTGTATTAATCTTAAATATTGAATTTTATACTCTTTGGCTGCCATGAGTTAGATTTTTAATTATCCAAATTTTATTCTAAATTGCAGAAATTATACACATTTATGAAGTTGGTACTATTGGATGTTTTCTTGTATTTAAAATATAAAGTTTTGTAGCTGTATATCTAGAATTTAATTTTCTATATATCGTTTATATCAATAAAATTATTAATTCATCGATAATCATGAAAGTCTCATCCTTAAAGTCGTTCCCATATCTCCACTTATGCAAGGATGTATTTAAACCATTATAAATGACAAATCGTTTAACAAATCTGAACTCCTGTCTGTCTGTCTCTGTTTCTCTCTCTCTCTCTCTCTCTCTCTCTCTCTCTCTCTCTCTCTCTCTCTCTCTCTCTCTAACTATGTGAAAGAACATCTGAAGTGCTATGTAAACATTCTTCATTACAAGTGGCGAGGATATTTCATAATACAGTAAGTGGCGACACCTTGTTTGGAAGTTGCAATTTATATTTCATAATCAGACCACTTTTAATAACAGATGTTTATATACTGCTACAGTAAAATCAAATCTAACATCAAGTTTTGCCAGAATTGTTAAACATATGTATTGCTAAGTTAAAAAAAAATTAATTCATGAATTTTATTTTAATTTTAATTTTTTTAGATACATTATGAACACATTAATATTGTTCAACACAAAATTGATTTAATGTGTAGAGCACATGACAACTCAAAAAGGTGTCTGTCCATTCCTGATTATCAAATATTCCTACACAAGTAGTAATGTGGGGCGATCTGGCGACAATGGAAAATCCAGTCAAAAAGGGTTTGGGTCTGTCTGGCGACAAGGTGGGCCTGTCTAGCGACAAGGGGAATTTAACATGGGAACTATTTGGGTTTATATAGCGTCAAGGGAAATTTAACATGGGGAATATTATTTGTATTTGGGCCTGTCTAGCGACAAGGGAAATGGAAGGCAAGGAAAGCAAATATCTTTTCGAGGTATATGAGTGGTCCTGAAAAGGGCCTATGGGTACTTTTTCTTCTTTTATGTTCTACTGTTGTTCCACCACTTTTTGATTTTACCAATGATTACCTTTTTCTTCTCCTTTTCGTCCTCGGGAATCCAGTCAGGATGTCCCATAGCTCTAAACTTCTCTTGTATAAAAAGTGGCAAAAGGATTGGAACCATAATAAACAAGGGAGATTTTTACATAGTATTGTCAAAGAAGTCAATAGAAATATCCTGATACCCAGATGCAGCAGTTATGAAGAATCTAAAATAAATAGAATAATTCTTGGAAAAACAAAATTAGCTAATAGTTTTGGAAAATATATAAGACCTTTTCCGCACAACATCAACTGCTTCCACTATAACGTACCGGAAGATCTGTACCATATATTCAATATCTGTAACAATACGCAAAAAGAAAGAGACCTATTTATAACTAAACAATTAGAGCTTGCTGCACAAAGTACATATCCAGAAAATAATTCAATTATGCAACAAAAACCCTCAAAGAACATACTATAATATAATTTAATTTCTTAGAACTACAGGGCTAATAGATAGAATATAAGTATAACACCATATCATCCATAAATGAAATGAATGTTTCACTGGTACCTAAATATGCATATAAAATAATATTGTTCTAAGGGAAGGGAAGCGTACGGGGCCAAAAGGGATTTGTTACTCTTAAGGGAGCCCACCTACACTACGCTGGGTATAACATTCCCATGGCGGCTCCAGAGCAACCAAACCTAATGGAATGATAAAATAACATGGAACAATAAAAATAAACCTAAATTAAAATAAATACATAAAGGTATAAACATCAAAAGTTATATTAACTACCAGTTATACAATCAGTAAGGCAAGCGTCTTACCTCTTTTCTTCTCTTATGCTTCTAAATTCTTCCTTCTATATAACCCCATTGACAACATCTCATAACTGAGTTTAATATTACGAAGGTATTATAGACCCCTAAAAAACGTGATACCGCTGTGGTTAAAGTATAACCACTAACACGCGCCCCTAACTATGGTCCCAACTAGAGTGTATGAGGTAGTCTCAAAACCAAGACTATCAGGTTCAGCGACACAATGTTGCAACTAACAACCTCATCATATTTGCATAGGTTATGACCCCAGATTAGATCTTATAAGGTAGTCTCAAACTCAAGACTATCAGGCCCAGCAACACAAGGTTGCATCCAAAAATATGCTAATTTAGAAAATGACCTCAAATTCATACACTATAAAGATAGTTAACCCCAAAACTATCAGGCCTTGCAGTAACTTAATAACATCATGCATTAACTAACAATGCAAATAGTTGTCATATGGGGTTATATATTCTACACAAAACAGCGCAAAGAATTCCAAATTGATAGTGCAAAATACGGAAGCAAATTGACGAGGGAGCAAGGATGTTTAGAGTGAGAATCCGAAACAAGACACCCAAGATGTATACAGGAAATCATCGAGTGAGTACAGGGTCAAACAAGACACTCAGGAAGTATACAGGGACCAACCACAGGAGCAGAGGGATAATCGGTCACTAACGAGTGATCATGGGATTTTCCAAAAAAAGTCCTTTTTAGGGCTATTGTCTTTCATTGCTTTTATAGGGTCTTCCACTTGGTTACGGAAACCCTCCTTGACAAGCTCTATCCAAAAAAACCTAACGTGATCCTTTTCGGACCCACCGCTCAAAATTAACGATCTAATCGTCACTGACAGTGGCTACCTTTCAAATGACGTTTAGTCATATCAGCATAAGAAATTGTTAGGGGCATATAATATGTACACTTTTGTACTAGAAAATTGGCATAGATAGGAGCGTAATTTAATTTTTCAACTCTACCATTTGATGAATTGCATATGTGGCTTACACAATTTTGGCATAGGGAAATCCACTAGAAGAACTGGATTGAATTTGGAATAAGCGTACGTACTTTCGATTGGTTGATAGGCTGAGTGCGTGATGGGTCTATTCACACTCACCCAGGTCTAACATTCATATCATTAGCCCCTTTTTAGGGGTATGATATGACTGTCACGAAATTGTTTACGACTATGTTCAATATGTATATGTGGTCAAAAAATCTAGTCTTGATTTCGTTACTGCGTACAGCCTTACCGAGGGTAGTTTATTATTTTTTGGGGCTTTTTAGTTATTTCGGCATAATGAGCGAACACTCAGCTCATGCTGTATGTGCGAAATTGCCTGCAGTTTAAAGTACCTAGCTGCGCATATCTGTCACAGCTAGGGGTATATAAGGACGAAATTATAAGACAGAAATCACATTACAATGTAATCTTGTCGGAAACGCTTCCATCCTAAACTGAGCAATCTATCAGCTAAAAGAGGTAACAATAGATTTAACTTTGTTCTCATTGCTATTTGTATTATGATATAATTCATTGTTTTACATATTAGATGTTTAGTGTTTATTATAAAATCTATAGAATAAATACATAGGTTAGACAGCGCCATTTTATCAGAAGTACTATATTTTGTTTCATTAGTTCTTTTGTATCTGAACATAATTGAGTTCAATTATACACTGCATGCTTAACGTTAAATGTACATGGATAATTATTTCATGTGCGCGCATGCGCTACATATATGTGTGAGAATACTTGACCTGTCATATGTATTACAAGGTTCGGTTGTTTTAATTTTAGCTGAAGTGGTGTGGTGACGTGTTGTGCTGAAGTGTTGTGCTGAAGTGTGGTGACGTGTTGTGCTGAAGTGGTGCAGTGTTGTGGTAACTGCATGTGTGGTGCCATGTTGTGGTGAATACGTGTGTGGGCTTGTCTATGCTGACCGTGTAATGCCCGTGTGTAGTGCCTGTGTATGGTGCTTACGTATGCTGCATTTATGTATGCTGCGTTAGATGTATAGATATATGGTATTTATATATGATTGCGTGAGGTGAAGGTCACAACTGTTAGGTTTGACTAAGTGTAACCGGATGTACTTCCTGACGTCAGACGGACGCCAGGCTAGGAGTAAAATACCTCAGCAAGTAGTTTACATTTATTCATTCCAGTCTCGTCATATGGACGACGTATTATTTATTTAATATCTTCTTTTAAGTCTCGTTATATGAACGACACCTGCATAATTTCATTCAACACAAATCTCGTTCCATGAACGAGAACTTCAGAATTTAGGGTTCACGATTGCATATGTCTCGTCATATGGACGACGTATTAATTATTTAATATCTTCATTCTAGTCTCGTCATATTGACGACGCATTATCTTTTCATATTTGCATCTACTCGTTATACGAGCCTTTTATATATATTCATATTTGTAAATTCATTCATATACTTCTTTTTTGTCATTACGTTACTGAAATTTATAGTTCCATGTTATGAACATTTATTTAAATAGGTTTTTCTTATATTTTGTAAAATATTGGTGTCAGAGTTGATTTTGAAAATTGCGTTTATAAAATAAACATCTTATTAACGCAGTTGCGTTCCATGTCTTCACTAATCCAGTCCCGACTCGGTCTATCTTGTGACAATGACGACCAAATTAAATAGCGCACTCTGTGCGCATGAACGCCAGGAAGATGTGGCACCATTCCATCTTCCTGGATAAATTAAATCACTGCCATGTAAATAAATGGCAGTGCAAAATAGTGAACATATGACCCTAGTGGCCGGTTTCACTTTAAATCCAACTATTCATTCGTTAAGTATCTGTGTAATTAGTGAATTGCCAACTAGTTTAGTTGTACTTTACATCAGTGTGAGAATAGGCCGAGCTTGAAATCAAGATTTCCAACATCTAATCAGAACCCGTGTTACGTAAAAGTAGATAAAAAAGTCAAATGGATCAGCCATGTTTTCGTTGACAATCAGATTAGACTAGTTCTGTTTCTCTACACTTCTGGATGTTGCCATTGTTTACGCTTGAAACGCCCGGGTCGCACTGATTTCTAATCTAGTCCAGTTTTACTATGGACTGAAAAAATACCAATAATGTGTAAGCCATAGAATGTTTCATCTTTCCTATCAATAAATATTTCTAGTACATAATGTACATGTTGTAGGTCCTTAACAAATCTAATTGCTAAAATTTCTTAGCGACATAAATGAGTGTAGTCACTTTTAGGTATTTTAGCTTGTTAATTTTGAGTGGTGGTCAAAATTGATCAAGTTAGATTTCGAGAAAGAGATTGTTCGAAAAGTGTTCTCGTACCAAATGAAAACCTTGGTAAAAAAAAATAGAGTTGGAGTGGGGTGTGTTTGGTGTTATTTCATTTCTTCCGTCTTCTTTTTCTCTTCTTTTCCCTTTTCTCTTTCCCACTTTCTTCCTACTCCCTTCTTCCCTCTTTCTTTCTTTTACCTTCTTCCATCCATCTTATTCCTTTCTTTTTACTTTTTCTTGTCGGTTGGTTGGTGTTATGTTTCCTTGAGCTATCACTATTTGATCCCGGTGTTCTCATCACACTTGTATTTATCTTGCCACTTGTCGGTTGACTAGTTTTACTTTACCTGCATTGTGCCACTACTTAGCGTAATGTTCTCTTTTTTCCTCATTCTCCTTCTTCCCTTTCTCCCCTTTCTTCTTTTTCCTCGCATTACAATGTTTATATTATCCCCCCTTCCCTTCCTTTCCCTTTTTCTCTTTTATTTTATATATTTATTTTAGGGTAATGTTAAGTGGTTCTGCTTTTTTAAGCTAGCGGTATTACTATCCGCTCTGGCCTCTTTAACCGATATGGCCTCATTAATTATTTATTTATTTGGTAGTTATAATATTTATTTTTTTGTCTTTTTATTTAAGGCATTGTTACGTGGGTCTGCTTTTGAGCTAGTGATGGTATTATCTGCTCTGGCCCCTTGATTGATAACTATTTACACTATGGCTATGTTTATGTTTATTTATTTATTTGATGGTTTTAATATTTATATTTTGTGTTTTATGTCTATTGATTCTAGGAATAAAGTATATTTATATAGGTATTATTTACGTTTTTGTGATACCTTTTATCTAAAATTTGGGGAATGATGTAACTGAGTCAAGTTTTCGTTGTTGTAGTTGGAGGATGGTACGTTGTCGATGGTGTTTGTGACAGATGTTGAATACATGTTCCAATGTTTCAGTTTCTGGACAGTGTGGACATTTATCCTGCGTGAGTCCTGTACTTATATGTTTCATAAAGCTGCCATTTAGTAGTGTTTTATCTGTTCTGATTCTGTTGATTGTAATATCAATGGCTGCCACGCTTTTTGGTAAACGTTGGGTTCTAGTGACCTCTTTTTGTAGTTGGTATAGATGTCTACCCTTTGTGGAGTTTTCCCATTGTTGTTGCCATTTATTATTAATTCTGTTCCTGACTTGACTATATAGTTCCTGAGTGTTATACTGTACGGGTTCAATTTGGTCTTTCATCAGACTGCTTTTTGATGCTTGGTCTGCTTTTTCATTTCCAGGCAAATTGATGTGAGATGGCACCAACAAGAAGTGTATGGTTTGGTGTGATTTATCTGCTTCCCTGATGGTCAGCATAGTGTCCTCTAGCAGGTTTCGTCTACTTTTGGAATAACCTGTCTCAATACTTTCAAGTACACTAAGAGAGTCTGTTATGATGACGTACTGTTTTTCATTTTGTGTTACTATCCATTTTAGGGCTTGGTTGATGGCCCAGAATTCCGCGGTATATATGGAACAGTCATCCGGTAGTCTTGTCGTAAATGTGGTCTGATGTTCTGGGATCACTACCGCTGCAGCCGTTCTACGTAGTTCTTTAGATTTTAAGCCGTCAGTATAGATTTTTACATATCCATCATAATTGTTGTTGACGAGACTTTGTACGTGTGTTAATGTGATATTGTGGTTGTAGCGCTTATGTACCAGTTGGAGTGCTGTTAGGTTGATGTTTGGTTGGTTATTTCTCCAAGGTGTGGAGTCCTTGATATGTAGTTGTTCTGCTTAGAGTTCTTTTTGATTGAGTTCTTTGCAGATTGTGTGTATTTTGTTAGCTGCTAGAAGATGTGGGATTGATCTCCTTATGTATTGAGATTATACAGGCGTATCTAAGTATGTGTTCTTCTCTTCTCAGTTGTAATGGTGGTTCACATGCGAGGATTTGTAGTTCTTCCAGGGAGGTGTTCGGTAATGCACCGATGCAGAGTCTAAGTGCTCTATATTGGATGCTGTCTAGTTGTTTAAGTGTTTCCTTGTTGGCTGAGGAATAGATCTGGTTGCCATAGTCTATCTTACATCGGATTAAAGATTTGTAGATCATTCGCATAGTTTGCTGATCATGTAGTACCTTTGATTCTTTTCAAGTATGTTTAGATCTTTTGATATTTTTTAATAGTTTGTTGTATGTGTTGTTTCCAGTTCATTGTTTCATTTAGTAGCATTCCCAGGAAGTGGGTCTTGTTTTGGAATTGGATAGGCTAATTCTGTATATATAGTCTAGGGTATTTAGGTCGTTTGTTAGATGGGGAGAAGAGCATGGCAACTGTTTTTATTTGGGACATTTCGAAACCCCACAACACAATTTTTGTCAACTAACAAACATTTTTTAATTCACAAACAAATATTTTTGTCAACTAACAAACATTTTTTTCAACTAACACACATTTTTTCAGTAACACCAATACATTATCTTTGACATGGTTGACAACATTGTGAATTAAACTGAGATTTCAACCGTTGGAAAT
Source organism: Unio pictorum (assembly GCA_030141615.1). NCBI lineage: Eukaryota > Metazoa > Mollusca > Bivalvia > Unionida > Unionidae > Unio > Unio pictorum. Next base: position 6,931,495 of record JARLTB010000322.1, read on the forward strand.
CATTGGGCTATTGATGTACACTACGTTTCCTAGCTAAGGACAACATATAGACATAATGGTCACAAAACCAACGATCTACTTTGTCATCGTTTCGAGACGAATGACGACGAAAATAAGTCAATAAATGTTCTAAAAAATATCCAAGACTGCGATGATGCAGAAAATAGACACAATATTGTCCACACACCATACAATCTGTGCCTTGTAATTTCACATTATTGAATCGTGTCGTCTGGGCATTTCTTTTCATAAAATCAATGTTATCGTCATCCAAAGGAGGTAATCCATACTAATCAAAATAGTCCGCACAACCCTCTTGAGGTAAGTAGACAGCTACCCAGTGAGTTCCTGGAAGATGACTGTCATCTGTGTTGATGACATAAGCGTGGTTCATCTTTAGCACACACGACAGGATTCCAAAAAGCAGTGTACGAACTACGGTTCAAAAGATAATCAAGTTCCCAGGTATCCATTTTTTGTGGTGTTGTTTTTTATTTCTTCACATGTGATGAGAAGTCATCAATTCAATTCAGACTTTTTGCTTGAAAAGGTCTGTCAGGTAACTGTTTGTTTGCTTCGTCTCCTTACTCTTGGCCAAGAGAGCTTCGATGTGATCAATCTCTCGAGCAAACAATGGAGGAGATGAATGATCACGTAAGTCTTTATACCACTGAAGTAACACAGATTCTTCTAAGATGAGACTCCAAGCTTCGTTCAGATAATCGTCCAATTGTTCTTCTTGACTCATCATCATACATTTATCGTGTTGAATTTGACTGAGATGATCGTTTTGACATCCATAACAATCTTTTTTGATCCTCATTGTATTCTCCACGTTTTTGGAAAACCAGGTGACTAAATGTTGTTTCTATTCTGGCCATCTGGACTGCATTATCACTACTTCTTCTTTTTGGTCTTGAGGGGTTTGCTTTCTCTGTAACCTCCCACTCTATTCCCATTGATTCTCCACTATTCAAAGAGGGACAAGAGTCTTCCATAGTGTCTAATAGTCTAGAATGACTTCTCTCAAACTGTTGATTTCTATGGTATTATCGAATTCAGCATACAGAATGACATTCACCGATTCGGCAAGAGCTTCTGCAAACTGAAGTTCCAGACGCAGTTGCCCAGATTTTATAGGGTGGAAATGTCCCTCGTCGCAGCCTTGGTCTTGAGTGAAATCAAAAGCCCACAAAGTATAGCCTTCTGCATAATCGTCGTAGGAAATGCCGTGACTGGTGTTGGTTCCTAACTGTCCTGTGACGTCGTACAACGACAAGTACGACCTCAAGTAATTCTTCTGCGGGCCAAAGTTGGGTTCGTAAGGTCGGGTACATCAAGTTTTACCATCGCAACTGACTTCGATTTTGGATACTCTGCATTGCTTAAACTGGAACGGATTTTCATTGTGGGTACCGTTAAGAGCTGCATTGCTGACGATACCAATGAATAAACGTTTGGGTAAGTGTCCTTGGAACAGATGATCTTCGATCTTAGATCGGAGTCCAGTGGCAATGGTGAAAGTTTTTACTTCCACACGTCGTATCGGATACTTGGCTGTCGTTCTGCTCAAAGTGTGACTGATATCATTTCCCACTTTAGGTAACCTTTCCACGCGTCGCACGTATAACCTGGCTTCTTGGATAATGGTTTTGTATTTGTTGGAATGAGCCATCAAATGGAAAGTAGCACTGCTACGATTCAATCTCAAGCGAATATCCACCCCGTTCAGTAAATATTTCTCTTGAAACCACATGTCCAAATGCAAACGATCGAACAGTTCTAAACTACGTCCTAGCACAATTTTCTTTCGACGGTTGTTAAAACCCACATTGTGAGGATCGTCATCTGCAGTCAAGGCTGTGTCGTTAAACTTATCTGCTGTGTCAGGTTTCCATATCACGCAATCATCTAAATGAGTGTTCTTGGCTTCTACGTCAAGAGATTTTCGAGGTACGGTCGGAAAGGGTAAGTATCCATGCTACTGCTCACCAGTTTGTTATTCATGTACAAATCTACATCGCTGAACAAGGAATGCATACAGTTGTTGACGGGAGCTACTCGAGCATCGGCTGCCAGTGGGTTGTGGTCCGTTTTGATCACTTTCACTTTCAAATACAAGTCTTCGGGTTGCCCTTTGATTTCAAACTCGATGGGAGCTGAATCCGCGAAAGAGGAGATGAAATTTAACCCATTGGGCTTCTTGGATGGTCATCATCGTGGGTGGCATGGCAAAGAGATCCAGTTCCGACGTGGAACAGGCACAAGATTATTGGTGCATCATGTGTTCTTTTAAAAATCAAAAATGTCTAAGTCTCGAGCAGTTCTTTTTTTTTCTTCGTCTTTCTAGCTTTAGAGATATGGAGACTTTTTGAAGGGGTGTCTTCGTCGTCGCTTTCTGCCTTGTCCTTGCTGTGTCCTCAGGGAAGCAGGAATGCCATACTCGGCATTTATAGGACTTTCTCGTCGACCCAAAATTTCTTTACCCGTTTGAAGCAAGACATTTTTGCCTGCTCTCAAGAAAGCTTCTTTGGGGTTTTGTTTGTCAATGGGAACATTTTGAATCAAATCTTTGCCGTGAGTCAATGCGGTATCTTTTATGGCGCGCAATCCTCGAGTCACCATCGGTTTCAAAAAAAGAGCACGGAACGAAAGGCCGATTTAAACATATCTCCTAGACCATGTCCTCGTTGTCGATGGAGTTTCACTGTGACTTTTCCTTTGGTAAATGGAATATTTTGTCGCCGTTCTCTTTTTATAGTAATGTTGACACTGTCGAAATACGACTTACTGACGGGCAAATAATGAGAATGTACTAATTCGCGGTGAACATGATAGGTATTTATACATTCCTCGTCAGCGACCCCAGCAGAATCCACTTTGAAAAGAATGACACGCAGTAACGGTACAGCGGTGTGTCCTACCACGTTGTACTCCACCACATCGGAGTACACAAACATCAAGTTGAGTCTTTGGTTCATTTCTACAGAGAATCGAGAATATTTCGCAAAATCCAAGTTACTGGTCATGGCTGGTATTTCTTTTTTCTTGACCAACCTGAAGTCTCCACCCAAAATATCATACAATTGAGGACAAATGGTAATGTCAATCATTTTGTCCTCTGAATATTTGATCATGAGGCGACGAGCCACTTTATTGTACTCAAAGGTAACACTTTTTCTGGCTTTGTCCATGCCTTTACCAAACACAGCATTGAATCTGGTACCAAGTGTAGTCACTAAATGTTGACCACTAAAATTATAGCCTGTATGAATGGTTAACAGATAAGTGGACCGATTAGTTTTGGGGTCCTGTATTTTTAACGGGTTACTGATAATGCTGCATTAGTCTAAGTTTTTTTGCAATTGCTTGTCATACACTTCTACTGAAAAAGTGTTTTGATTTTCGACGATGTTTTTGATTTGTGTCGGGTGTATCATTTCCACTAAAGACACTTCCCAATGGGCATCTTGATCCAAATGAATGGATTGTGGTAATTTGGCCGTGTAACAGCACAACGTGTTGTTAGGAAACACCTCCATGGAACTGTCACTGGGTAACGTTAAGTAAAATTGGTTAATAGTGTTGTTCATGATTCCAAGGTTTTTCTGTCCGAGGAGTCACTCGAAGTTAGAGGAGTGTCTAAGAGAGGATTGCGATTGGAAAGGTGACTGTTAGGAGAATGACTGACGTTGGACAGAAGACTCCCAGTATTGTTACCGCTGTTCCCGTTGTAAGAGTATTTCAGGGAAGGATTGGGAAGAAGATAACCGATGCAACTGCTAAGTAAAATGGTCCACAATTGCTTGTCTCCTTGTTGCAAACTCAAATTAGCAATGGCTGCACCGATGACACAATACACCACAAAGATTTGACAGAAAAAGACGATTTGCGTTTTAGGGAAACCTTCTCCACACCACACCTACAAGGCTTGCTTTTGTAAATCTTGCAGAAAAGAACTGGGTGAAGGAGTAGTCTCTTTAGTAGCTGAAGATGTGTTAAAGGGCATGATGGTCACTTCTTTTTATACGCGATGACTTGCGAAGCGTGAATCCAAGAATCAAAACTAGGAGGATATCCTTTCCAACGTACTTTGATTTCTTTAACACGACGTTTTCCTACTTTACAGGTTCTTCGTTCGAGAATGCTTTCAATGTCGTACACGGAGTCTTCTTTTTTGGTGACACGTTGTAACTCAGGCAAGTAAAACGTTCCTTTTCAAACTTCCCCGTTCATGTCTTCCAATTTATAGACGGTAGGCTGGCGGTCACGCACTCGTCCAGTAACACGAAATAATTCGGTGGTCCAGTTGGGTAAGTAACCTTTGTCGAAATTGCGTTTGGTTTTGCCAATGCGAACCCAATCTCCAGCGTTAACACTCCACCTTTCTTGGGGAGAGTCCTCGTCTGGGACGTACAAAACAGACGCTCAAAAACAGTCACTTCGTTGTCGGGTGTTACATCTTGTAGGGCACGTCCAATGCTTCTATGGTAAGATTGGTTGTAGGCTTGGACTAAGTGTGGTAAGACGTCGATCTACATGAGAGTGTGTTCATGCGTAAAATATTTTCAAATGCGTTCTTTCAAGGTACGATGTAAACGTTCCAAGATGCTGGCATTGGTTTCAGAGTTTCGGTCGTGAAAAAATGAATGTCACGTTAATTCTTGTTGGAAAGTTTGGTTCAGAAATTCGGTGCCTTTGTTGGTTTGCCAACGAAGAGGGTGACAACCACTTTGTTTCAATACCAGTTGCAAAGCTCGTCAATGGTACGACCCAGGCAAATTTAGAAAAAACGTCGATGAAACAAAACAAATATTTGTAGCCACGATTGTAGGAGGCTAAATGAGAGACATCGGCTAAATCGGCTTGCCATTGATGATCGATGCCTTCCACTTGAGTGCGACTTCTGTAAAATTTTCTTCGAATCTGTTTGTGTAAAGTGTACGTAGCTTGTTCTTGTAACCATCGTTGTACTTCAGGCAAATGGAGCTTTTTTAGGCGAGCTTTTGCAGCACGATACAATTTCTGAACGTCTCCGTAACCTGCAGGGTGGGCTGGAGCGTAGTAAATGCTGGCTAACACCTTCTCCATGGTTTTTGTTAATCAGGTACCCACTCTTCAATGATACTGCTTTCGGTGGGACGAAATGGGGGTTGTTTTGAAACACTTTTACGTGTCCGATGTGCCATAGGAGTCGACGTCGCGGGAACTGATGGTGTTGGTGGTGGAAGTGGTAATGGGATAGTTTTGGTCTTCTTTTCTTTTCTCACTTCTGGTCTCCTTTCTTTCTTGTTCACATCTGTCGAAGGAGAAGTGGCCATCATCCTTTTAACCCACGTTTTGAGTTCTTCTTGTTGGGGAGTGGGGGAAGGGGTCAACAAGGAAGCTGCAAACGTACTCGGAATGGGAGTGGCAGTGGGTGTTTGAAAGTTATCATTGGGTTCTTCTTCCTTGGGTAATGGTGGGGGTGACGTTTGTCTTGTCCACTGTAGATGGTGAGGGCGACGGACGATTTATCAGAGCCTTCAAATCAGCCAGAGTGGGTAGAGCTGTTAGTTCCACAGCTTTTCGATGAAAGAGTTGCAGTCGTTGCAAGAGTTGACCGTACTTTTGCGATTTTTTTGTTTCGGACAAATCGTGTCGATTCATCAAGGATTGCAATTCGCGTTGTAATTGGGACATCTCGGTCAAATCAGGATTGGGTGGTAAATAGGGGGTACGTTGTTCTTGCCAAAGATTTTATTCCATACATCGTTTGTAAGGGACCAAAATCAGTTTTCGTCCTTTTATGGGCTTGCAAAGGTTACGTCTGAGATCGTGGTGCTCCATAGGTCCGTTATATCTTCTGGAAGGATCAACTTTGGGATATCCCTCGTGCCAGCTCTTGTACCAAACCTGACAATATAATCATGCCGGCATTCGCTAATCCTCCCAACACAGAAAAAAGAAAGGGAAAAAATTCCTCCGCTTTGCACCAACATTTTTTTCTTTTGACGGATGGGTATTTTCTTTTGGACCATTTGACGAAGAACGTGTTGATGTTTGGCTAAGCGGTTTTTCTGGTGTTGAGACAAAGGTATCGTGCCTTTCAAGACATTCAAACAACATTTGCATACGGTATCGCATACGTTATCGATGCCATCTTTGGAGGCCGTTTTAATGATTTGTTTTCGCAGGAGTGGAGAGGCTTTGGACAGGACAGACAACACGTCTCCGTGTTTGGCTAAACGAGGAGGTAGTCCTTTCCTTTTCTTTCCTTTGTGGGGTGAATACGAATGTTTTCTGCGAGGTGACATCTTTGCTTGTTCCTTCCACAATACCACTGACGTGAAAGACTTGGTACACACCCTCTTTTATCTACTTTTAGTAACTAGCGCTTCGTCAAAAATGTAACGATGTGTTTCCCAAAATCGCCAAAGTAACCTCCACTTTGGTGACTCCTCTTTTTCTTGAAACGATTGCATCTTTTTTGGGAATGTCATCAATGTTTGGTGTTTTTTGCATTTTGTAGGATGACGAGATTGTCTTTTTCCTTTTTTTTTTTTTTGAACAGCAGAACAACGAGGGTTGTGGTGTGCACGTTTTTGAGTAGGCATTATTGAGTGTTCAGAAGTGGCACAGAAAATACTGATTCACGTTGTTGTCCTCAAGTGATTTTTTATACTGGAATGCGACGCCACTGAATATCTTTCCGTCGTATCAACTTCATGACAGGTAACATACGTCGTGAAGGGGTTCGCAATGGACTAAATCGGGACAGTTCTTGTTTGGACAAATCCAGTAAACTCTTTAACATGCCAGATCTTTCTTCGACTTTGACTTTGGGGGCAGGTACTTTGTGAGCAGCTGCTACTGCCACTAATGTGGAAGAGGGTGTCACCGGTGGAGGAGACGTTTTGGGAGACGCAGAAGTTTCATCAAATTAGGAAGAACGGGTGTCAAATTGGATTTGGCTGGCATCACCCGCAACGGAGAAGTCGAAGCACCTGAGGCTACTGGAAACGCGGTCACAGGTACTGCAGATCGTGGTTTACGAAGGTAAGGTTGCGTCCTGGCCGAAGTACCTCTTTTGCGGGTGACAGCTCTTTTCTGTGGACTTTTCTTTTTCTGTGTTTTGGTCTTGGCACCATTGTTCTTTTTCGTGGGGGTTCGTTTGGCTTTTTTTTCATCGGGTGATCTTTGGGAGCATTGGGATCCCATTATATAAGGGAACGAATGATGACACTTCCTAGAGAATCGCTACCTCCAAGTTTCAAAATGATTTGCTTTTTGGTTTGAGTGTCGATGCGAGGATCGGCCAGTTGCGTCAAGGCCACTTTGTTTCTGTCCAAAAAGCGTTTGGCTTGATGTGGAATGTGAATGATGTCTTGCAGTAATTGACGTGCTGTTACCGTAAACCATCGTAAGACTTCTTTGAGACTGAATTCTATAACGTGAGCACGCATTTGTGGATATTTTGCGCGACTGATACCGTACAAGGCACTATCAATTTGGTGGGAAGATGAGACTGAGGGAACGTCATGTTTACTATGTATGAGACAAGGTCAAAGTGACCGAGGTTTTTATAGATTTTTTAGTTGTTTATATTGTTATGTCGACGACGAGGACGTGTACACGACAGGTCCTCCGTCTTGACACTAGTCATGAAACAAATCGGTACGAAATTGCAAATAATCGGGAGTGGTGGGTTTTAAATCTACGAGTAAATAGGCGTGTGGCGTTTGAGTGGCATCATCGTACGCATGAGTCAGCCAAGGTGTTCCTAACTGTTTGGCTAAGACTTGCACTTGCGATTATCCCGAGGACTTTTAAACAAGACCACGTAATGAGCATTGAGACTAATTGTACGATGGGCTTTACTTTGTTGAAACAAAATTTGTGTAATGTAAATGACACTGGCATAACGCTGATGCCCTTTACGCGTAAACCACAGTTTAATTTTTTCTTCGTCTTCTAATAACATGTCGTCAAAAATGACCAAATGAGTTTGACTAGGGACAGACACGATCCCATTGTCTTCGCTAGGAATGTCTTCCACAAACACAATGAAATCATCTTGACTTTCTTGCAAGAGGATGTATGCCGATTGCCACTCTTTGTACCACCACACGATGCATTGAGGTGAACGATCGATTAAATGATGTTTATGTTCGATCAAACGTTTGACAAATTCGGTTGTGCCTGAACTGCTTGGTCCAGCAATTAACATGTTAAAAGGATGACGAAGATACAAGACCTCCCAACTAGCATGATCTAAGTGTTCATCAATGACTTTGAATGCCGAGGAGGATGGAGTAGAAATAGCAGAGGTAATAGTGTAAGGTATGGTACTATTGACACTAAAACAGACAAGACAAGAGGTATTTATACTTTTTTCAAGACACGTTTATTTCAATGCATGTTTAAATTGAAACAACACGAAAGACAAAAATACATAAAAGCCAAATGGATAAGTACAGGAATAAAATATACAGGGTAACGATCAAAGTTGCATATAAACAAGTCTATGTATAACATTGCTTGGGTAACCAAGGTGTCCTAGAAGTAGTGTGTAATGTTATTATAGTCTCTTCATGGGGTACAGTCACAGGTGTTCTCTCGGAAGGGTCTTTGTGGGGGAATGTCCATGACAGTCCTGTTTTGAACCTGTTTTGTTTTGATTGTCCTGGGTGACAGAGTCTTCTTCTGGCACTGTCACTAACACAGGTTTAAAAGTGACTTTTTTCACTCGACGATGAGATTTACGAACACAACGCTTGAGCATAATGGGATGCTTCGTTTGTCCAAGCCTCAAAACTCCAACTTTTCCAGTCACGTACATCTGTCCAGTGAGGGTGTAAATCACAAGCTACACACACATCCTCGTACACCGCATCTGCACTTAATAGTTGACGAATTTATTTTTCTTGCAGAGGTCGAGACGTATCCATATGAAAGCGTAAGGCTTTTAACAGAATGAGTCTCTCGTGGACATTTAAAGGAGTTTCCATACTGTTTGTCTTTTTTGTAGGTATTGTTCGTAAAGTGTCCACAAGGAATCGACAGGTAAACGAAATCCCAGAAAGCAAGTCACTAAAACACACTACACGTCGACCCCAATGAATGGGTCACAGTTCTTGTAATAAGTGTTCGTAATGCTTCACCGTGTGAATATTCTCATTGATATGTTTCCACTTAATCTGTTTGATCACAAGCGATACAGTGTGTGGCATGGTCGTTCTATTTTATACTTTTTTATATCGAAGACCATCAGTGTATATTCTGCACAGAATAAAATCTTCTCCAAATGCGAAAGTGATTAATATAACGTGTAATTTCGTCCCACTGCCATTCAGGGTAACGGTCAAAAATGATCAAAAAATCTTCACATGTAAACGAACTAAATTCAACTCTGTGGAAGCTAGACTTGATCCAGAGAAATCTGACATGTTGGTTAATTTTTGTCACTTTCCTCTAGTGAATTTCACGACACAAAAGTTCTACAGTCACCCATTGAGATTTTTCTTTAGCAAGTCCCTGCCAAACGTCCTTGTAGATCTTCTCTTGCAATTCGTGTGGTAATCCTTGAATATTATGTTTTAGAGAGGGTTTATATACTGGACTAGGTTTGTCTCCAAGCCAAACTGTTTTGTTAAACGACATGGACCAATATTTTCACTTTCAATCACTAGGTCCCACTAAAGGTAGGTATTAACAATTCGGAGACCACCGAGCATGTTCCAGGTAAGCGGAATCTTTCTGTTCCCATTCGTAAATAGACACACCACAACTGAAACATTTGACTTTATCCCCTTCACCCAAATAGAAAAATCCGGCTCTGGCTAATTCTTCAGGAGTTGGTCCAGGCAGATATTTTGGCCATTTATCTTTGAAGGTTTGGAATCGACTTTTAAATTGACAGTATTCAGGCAAGCTCGTAGGGTACGAATATTCGACTCTCCTCACTTCAGTTCGATGCTGGTACGGTGAAATTCCTAGGTGTCCACGATAACGTGTGGCATCGCTTTCGCATCCCTCAGGTTTGACACGTACACCATCATTTTTCATGGTAGATATAGGGGTAGTAGTCATAGCAAAGTTTCCACGATGTCCTGCTGAATCGCTAAGATCACAGCGTCTGGCATCACTGCAATCGCAAGGTTTAGCATCGCACTCTACTTGAGAATTCCCAAATTTGAATGATGCATGTTTAAATGGATTTATCTTGTGTCGCTTGGTCGTTGTAGTTACAAAATGAACTATTGGTCTTGGACGATGTCCCTTTTTGTATGCTACCCAATCTTGATGTGACCATACCGAAAAGTGAAGTGATTGTGAAGTCGTACTCTTTTCTTGTACACGATTTGATTTTATAAAGGTCGGCTGATGAGTTGGTGTGTAGGTAAACGGACAATCTTGTGCGGTTCGTGGGTGGTCACTTTAAAAGTTTGATCTTGTCCCGACTGTAAGGCTTCTTGAAGCACGTCAAAGTTCACCACTCGACTGGTGCGATAATTGAGAGTCAATCCTTTCACTTTACATTCTATGTGCATTTCTCCTTGTGGGTCTCGGTATTCGTAGCCGTAATTTTTAGGACCGCCACTTGCAAAACATAGAATCTTGTCGTCAGGATGTTCATTGGTCCAGGCTCGTCTGTCGGTGAATGTAGATGCAACTGTCCGTGTCAAAATACAACACACAATCTCCGAGCAGTTCTAACACTTCGTACAATTGTAAGCGAGCGTGAGCTGTCACGTAAGCCGCAATGATGACAGTTCCAAATTTGTCGGCTTCAAAAAAGTCTAGTTCTTCTTCGTAATTGAATAGATCAAGTCCTCACGAATGACTTCCACGCGTTTGATGTATTTGGTTTTGTCGTGAATCATCTGGAAGTAGCGGGAAGGTTCAGACAAATACTCCGTCTTGGGTAAAGACGGAAGTTGTGCCATTTTACTCTACAAGCAATTTAACTTCAGTTTGGCAAACGATCGCCTTCCTTCGTTTTTCTCGATGTGGTCTAAAGTGATGCCTTCTGATCCCGATATTTTTCTTTGAATGTCTTTTGGTCTTCGGGAGTGTGACACCAGGAAGGATAGCCGCTAGCTTCTTGTTTTAGTTTCAAAAAGGCATCCACGTAGTCTGCAAAAATACTTTTCCATGTCTCGTCGCCCTTTTGGTATTGTTGTGTCTTGGGAAAGTGGTAAATTTCGTACACTTCTAACAGTTAGTATCCCAGGACCAGAGCTTTAAACATTTCTACGTTAAGCCACGTTCCTGTCAAGGCACGTTCTTCATGGGTGTGCTGTGACAATATTTGCAGACGTAAGGATACAGTGAACACACGTCCAAATATTTGATTTCTTCTCCCTTCTCGTCCGCCTGGTACAGAAAACAGGTGGCATTTGTTCGTCCTATGTACAAACTATCACGAGGGTTCAGGGGGTCCACTAACTTGTAACTTTCTACGATGCGTTTAAACTCGGGATCGGCTTTCAAACGCTGATCGTACTCGTGTTCCCACATTTCTACTACCTGGAATCATTGCTGTTCTAACTTCATACGTCGCTGACAAGATGTCTGGTACACGTCTTGAATGGTCCGTTGTAAAAACTGATTTTTGGTGTCACGTTGAGAGTAGCACATGGGACATCCGTGAAATAAGCATCCATTAAACTCGTACACGATTTGAGGGTTTTTTAAGTCCCAGCCATCCACCGAATACGTTCCGATGGTCTTTTCTGCCTCCTCTGTTGCGAGCGTGTTGGATTCATTTGTCTTCTTTGTCGCACAAGTAATGGAGCCAGCGTAGGGCTTTGACCGAGTATTGACGTTTGACAAAGTTCGTCGTTTGAGGACTGATGACTGCTAGAGTATTTTCAGGCATGAATCGTTTTCGGTACACTAAGGAACACTCTTTGGCATTGGTACAAGCTTCTTTCAAAGGATCGATCCCTCCGTAATCTATGAACAATTCTCGAAATTTCCCACAGCAACGTTGTAAAATGTCCACGTCAGATCGACAATACTTTTACATTTCTTCTTGAAAGTCCGAGGGGTCCGAGGCGTGAGTCTGGTACCAGGCGTGGAAAGCTTCTCGTTGTTCGGCGCGCATGTTATCGGGGTCGTAGTCGTCAGCCTCAGGCAAATGGGGTAGAACGACATGTTGATTGGCTTCGGTATTGAAAAAGTGTGGGAAATAAACGTTGGCCATTTCTGTCATTCCAAACGCTTTAGGCATGCGACTCAATGGCATGGCCAAGCAACACATTGAATCTTTAAACTGTACTTGTTCTACTTGCAAAGAAATGATTTTGGCTCCGTTTAAGGTCACTTTAGGACGTTCGGTACTTTGCTCTGCATAGTATCTGAGCAGAAATAGCCCATCGTATCCGGAGAAATTGTGAGCCATTACCGTGGCATGGTGATGGCAATCTCCGTAACTTTGGATGTCTTCTGGCTAGCGTGTTTAACCCTCGATAGATTTGTTCACGTCCTCCAGGAATCTTGCTGCAGTGAGGGCAATGACTAAAGATAGGCTCGTGGATGCACTGCTCACATGCTCCGTGAGCCACGCAGAAATTAGGAATGTGAATGCCGGTCTCTTGCATGCATTCGAAATCAAAAAAGATAAAATTCCCTTTCTTCTAGGTATCTTCTGGTTGGAGATGGTAATTTTGAATGAAGCATTCGTGCTCCAAGTCCACGATTTGGTGACAAATGTGACATCGTTTCTTCCCTTGACAAACGTGAAACTTGGCATTATTGGTACGTATGACTTGTCCACAAGTAGGGCACAATCTCAGAAGCTGACAAGAACTTTTCTGCTGTGAACCTTGCATCTTCAAATGTTGTTGGTAACAGGTAGAACTGACAAATGTGCGCTGACAAATAGGGCAATGCACTCGTACTTGTCCTTTATCTAGACAGGGTTGAGAGGCCAAACATCTCTCACATTTCGATCCACAATGCTTGTGGTGTTCTCGATTGTTATAACCATAGTCACATTTTTTACAGTAGTAACTGTATCCCTGGAATGCAGTGATACTGGTGATGGTATCAAAATGCTCATCGCGATGATAGACGTGAATGTATTTTCCATCTTTGAAATCGCGACCTCGAAGCAACAAAGGACCACGCACTTCTTGAGGGTGTACTTTCAAGGTGTCATTCATGTGGAGTCAAAACGTCTTGCAATTGTTGCATTTCTGGAATGCCGCAAGGGTTGTCTTTGGATATCCCTGCTTGCTGTAACAGGAGTTCTGCTTCACTTCGTTGTTTGGCTCTTTCCGATCGTTGAATACTTTTCCAGGCTCTTTTCCATTCTACTGTGTCGTTCTTGTTGGCATACTTTTGTCCTGCGATGATGGCACGGGCTAAACACATCTGGTCTTGAGAGTTGTTAACTTGGACGAGGCTTGTTTTAGTGCTTCGAAGGATGTCGACTAATAATACTTTTTCTGCGTTGTCCGGTCCCTTGGGGAAGAGAAACATGGGTCATAAAAAGTGTGGCTTTTCCATCGGTGAGGTGAAAATTGTCGTTGGATTGTTGCACGTGTTGAAATTTGTCGATGACTTTGGAAGGTGTTAATTGTGATGGGCTACTAAACTCGATCCAAACGGGAGACTTAAATTATCGTGATGAATAGAAAGTCTCAAGCGATCGTCTTATTTGGCTTGACATTGCTTTTTCAGTGTAGTTAACACAGAATCCCACACCTCGGTAATGAACCCTTCTGTATTCTCTAAAGGTACATTGGACTTGAAATCGTTAATCGTTACGGCGTACGTGGAAGCCGTAGATCTAAATTTTCGAGAGGAACGTTTTCCGTCTCTAGACTGTGTTAGTACTTTTCAGGGTTTACTAAGGGTAATGAACTTTGCTTGGACGTTAATTGTCTGGGTGTGGATTCGGGCTCACTCATGTCATCTTCAAAATCACTGGCATGAATTTAAGCCAAGACTTCAGCTACTGTACGAGGTGATGCATCACATTTTTGTCTCTTACTTCTCGACAACATGATGGGGTCTTTTCATCTTGTCTGCAAAATGTCAAATGACTACATTTTTAAGACCATGACCCTATATATTTATGTTCGATCCGTGCATATATAAAAAGGGCCAGTGTCTAACCTTTCAGTATTCATTTTACTCTCACATTGACCTGAACGATGGAAGAGCCTACACAAGTTGAACTTCTCATCGGAGCTTGCGTGGTGTCATACGAAAGTTTTCTTCAGATAATCCAACGGACTACTCTCCTCCTTTCGAGATAAAAGTCAAGATACTATATCTGTAAGAAGAGAGGACATTGGGATACAGAATGTCCAGATCGTAACAAAAGCAAAACAGGTGTTATAAGAGACAAAAGTCAAGATACCTGTTATCATTTTAAAGAGAAAGGACATTGGTCTCCAAACTGTCCTAAGAAACAACAAGAGCAGGAGGAGGAGGAGGGGGAGAGGAATTCTGAACACGAGGAGGAGGAAGAGGTACCCTCCCCCAATGGAAGAACCCCGACACGTTCACAAATACAAGAAAGAAGACGAAACGAAAGTGAGGAGGAAGAAGAAAAAGAAAAACCCGTGACAGTAAAGAAATGAAAGAAACAGAAAGAGTGAACAGAAGCAAAATATGAACTTTTTAATGTGGTATTGTGTTATGTTATGTTGTGATATTGGATTGTAACATTTGTACCAGAATACACCAGAGAGAAAAACGTGTCTCTTGGATTTGATTTTTATAGAATAAGGACCTACATTCACACACTCCTACACTCACACGTACATCATGGGTTATAAATAATAAAGGACATTTGAGTTTTCATTGAATTAGGCAACTAACATTGTATTTCTTTTCGAAAGATTTGAGTGGCCCTGAAAAGAACCGTTGGGGTTTTGTTTCTTTAAAACAAAACAAACTCAGAAACGTGACGTAACCATCTTTAGCTGTCCTAAGCCTTTGCCACGGCCAAGACCTACTTCGGGACTGGTGGTTCCTGTCAGTGATTTGGTAGAAATCACTAACGGTGGTATGGCAGTACTCACAGTTAAATTGGGTTGTTTAGCTCGAGAAGGTCTTTTTCTCTTCGGTCGTGATAAAGAAGTCTGATACATTTGTTTCAAACTCCTTAACTCTGCTAAAATATCTAAAAGTACCGTCGTGACCTTTTTGATTATCACTATTCTCTTTCTGTCCATGGTCTTCTTTCTTCTCGGTTGCTGCTACTGTATCTTCCTGGTGTTTCCTTCTTGCTTCTTTTTCTTCCCGCTGTTAAAAGAGAACAGCTTGTTAAAAAATCGCTCCAATTCTTCTTTTTGTCTTTGTTTAAAATCAATCTACGTTTACATAAGAAGACGCAGAAGGTAACGAAGGTTCCGGAATAAATTCTTGTAAAGTTAGAAAATCCACAATATCCCAGTTAAAATCAAGTTCTTCTGGATTTAGATTTGTCATGACTTTGTTAGTCACTACTGTCCCATTACTTGCTGTCTCCACTACTGGCTCACCACAATTCATCGTAATCTTAGTGCCCGACATGACTGACAATTCTGTCGCATCGATTGACTGCGCACAGGCGCTAAAACCTCTATATAGGGAAGGTGACGTCACAGACTGCTCTCTTCCGATTGGACGACTGTGACTGACTTTTGTAACGCGTGATTGGATTGGTGAATACACGCAATCCGTTTCAATCCGCTCTTCCCCTATAAATAATAGCAGTTCACGGGATTCGATTTACCTGTATTTCATCACAAGATGTGGACCAACGTAGAATCTTCTACCCTTGTTTCTACCATGCTATTTCGTACTGACTTACCCATGTATGTCTGATCATCGTGGACTATCACTCGTACGACTGATACAGCCTTTTGGAAGAGAAGGATATATGTGGAGAGGCAAGGTTGCTTAAAGGGAGTTCTCCTCTATGGCCCAACAGTGAGGAGAAGTTTAAGGAAGAGAAGACGATCTGTGAGATGTCCTCTGTGTTAACAAGATACTGTTAACATTATACATAACGGCCCTTTTCAGGGTCACTCATATACCTCGAAAAGATATTTGCTTTCTTTGCCTTCCATTTCCCTTGTCGCTAGACAGGCCCAAATACAAATAATATTCCCCATGTTCAATTTCCCTTGACGCTATATATGCCCAAATAGTTCCCATGTTAAATTCCCATTGTCGCTAGACAGGCCCACCTTGTCGCCAGACAGTGGACTGGGTTATCCATTGTCGCCAGATCGCCCCACATTACCACTTACACATGCCAGCTCAGTCAAATGCTCCTCTTTCGTGCCAAACAAAGACAAAGGAGTCCAATGCCATTAATATGTTATATATATGAATAAAAAAGTGAATTTGACTGAAAACCAGTATTTGTCACTAGTAACACTCGGTGTACCTAAAGGCAATTTGTGTATTACTGAATTTATTAGTATGTTTCTTGTGTTACATTCACTAACTAGAGGGTAAACAATCTTTACGTATTCTCCAGATTTGCAATTTTTTTGTAATGTACACTCGGTAGTATAAAAACACTATAATTAAAACACTGTTGTTTAATTAGAAGACCACTAGCACTAGATTACATAAGTCTCGCTAGGAGTTTGAAACTAGGAGTTCAGGACTCCCATTTTGGTAAAGATAGGAGTGCCACTAGTAAACGTTGCAGTCCCGTCCCAGACAATGTTGACCTTTGCAGATTAGAAGAACTGTTGGTTGCCATTGCGTTCAATTTCCACATTCCTTATAACACTGACATGTACAATCGTGTCAGCCTTTTAGTAGCGTCTGGTATTTCTACACACGTTACGTCATATCTGGAACCATTGGATCACGTGTTGTTTGGTTGAAACTGAAATGCCAGAAAGAGTCCAAAGAAATGTATTTCATTCCCATAGCCTGATATATAAGTATTACATGTTTTGAAAATCATGCGCAGATTTTGGCTTCTATATCTCGAGTGGCCCATTTATCCAAACTTAGAATTATTGGGTATAATATTCTGGTGAAAACTGTCACTTTCTCGTCAATTAAATTCGGTATTGGTTTTACACCAATGTTGATGGCCTCAGATGCGCAGAATAACCTGACAACGGTGTAACTCTTGTTAGTCATTCAGGGTGAGACTGAATTTTGTCAATCCAAGGAATAGTCTTATTCCAAACATTACGCCAAGCATGATACACATTCTTATGCTTGGCTACTATTCCATCCAAACTGTCAGTCCTAGATACTTCAGCACTCTTTCGAATCTCATGAAAATCTTTTTTCAGTTTGCCATTTAAACACCGAAAAATTATCCAAATTTGCAAATGACATTTTGTCCAAGTCTTGATGTATCTTGATTTCGAGGTCGCACGCACTATTTAGTTGACTGCATTACGTTCCGGTGCTCTCTTAGAATAACCACATCTCGGGATCTTTCTGTCTCGAACTAGTCATTTTAAATTTCAGCACATTTTACAACCCAAGCTGCTAAACAAAGTCTTTGAACATGCCGCCCATGCCCAGCTATTGCAACATGTTCTTTTGATGTACTCTTATCAATACAGTAGGCACATCTGGAGGTATTTTAACCACTGAATTATGTCATTGTAAATATTAGCACAGCTAAAATGATAAAGTAATCAACATATTGTCACTCAGGTTGTTGAACTAAGGCTGGCAAATCTTTGAATTTGCAGCCCAGCTATTTGCATACGTATGGAAGACTCATGCATGGGTGATTTTATGCGTCCCTGATCAAATATTTGCCTCCAAATACGCGTGATTTAGAGGTTTCGAGACCTCTACCGCAATGCTGTTAATTTTAGCTAGAACGTGGTATCAAACCTAAGACCACAGATGTGCCCATTAAATGTATTGCATATTTCACTTGCAGACTTTAGATATTCTAAAATGTAAACTATTTACATCCATGAGATATACAACAAGACTTGGAATTTTCTTCAAAGCAACATGAAAAAACAAATTACTTCATTATTCAAAATTCACTACAGTGCAGCCAAACCTTTTCATGGGAACCACATCTTCTCCTGGTCTGTAGCAAAAAGGAATTACAAAATTATAACCGTATTTTATTACTTTAATGCTTTTTCCAGGTCATCTGATGTAAAGTTTTGTTAATCTATATCAACACATTTCGTTCTAATAATAACAACAATAGTAATACCCCCTACCCCCCCTTGATATCTGAAAAAACAATGTACAAACATAGATTAAAAGCGATCGTTGGAAGTTGAAACAATGTAATTCAACAGACTTTCCCCACATTCCAACACTCACCTATTTTGCCGAAGAAGGCGTGTGACAGGCATTACAAGTCAATCTTTAAAAATTATTGCATTTAGCTCCGACAATATGTTTCAGCAGCTGTTAGTAAATGTCAGAGACTTATCTAAAGCAAAAGAAATCTCACCAAAAACGGACCGTATTTTTCTTTTGAAAGATCGAGATGAATTAATGTATCTGTGTGAGATTAATTGTCAGTTTTGTTCCTAAACTGGCCCGTATTCAATGAAAACCTACATTTTTTCCAGATCTCCTCCTCTTTAAGTCTTCAAACACTAATAGCACATTGGAGAACATGCTCGATTATCTTGACAGAAGATACTTGTGAAATCATTTAACACATGCAAATATTATGCATGTTCGCATTTACGCACATCTATAACGCGCAGAAAAATAAAGGCAAATGCGTTACCGAGATCACTTATCATCACAGTCACCATTTTACACAGGGCCAACTTGACACTAAGGCAATATTATGCCATTTTATGTTTTTAAACAAAATCGACGTTCAAGTGTTGATAGTTATTTTTATGTGCGATTGTATTTGTTTTCTTTTCTGTTTTCGTTTGCAATTTGAGGTGTCTTTAACTCGGGTCATAATATAAAGTTTCGGATCAGAGCAGCTAAATATAGGAGCATTGAGGAATGACGTTCACAGGAATAAAATAAGAAGAAACTGCTGATAATGCATTGCTTAAAATTGATCTGTTAAAAAGGAATGATGGTAAAAATACAATCCTCATTTATTTCTTTATTTACCTGATCATATTAAGCTGAACTGGTTATTTATATTTTACTTAAATATGATTTTGAAATTATATCGACATTCAGGCATATATGATCATACTATAAATTGTATTTTTCAATTGTTTCAATTAAATAAATTTGTGTTAGTAAAAAATGTATATTATCGCCTGAAAATAGGACTTTATAGAGACCTATTCATTAGGTATCAAGGACGATTGAATGCTGCAGTACGGGTAAGTGTGAACAATGTGGTACAAAGTAATATAAATTCTAGTCGAAACGGTAGTTTTAAAATACATCATTAATGTTATGTCTATCGGGTGAAAATATTCTCGTAGGATCGGCCTGTTTATCCAGCATCACATCATCGTATACAACAAAATTATTAATAAATCCATCAATATTATCTACAGACGGCGCTTCCTTGATGTCAGTAATAAATCCGATAAGATCATCATCATTTAATAAATTCGCATTTTCATTAAAATCTTTAAGTACTTCATAGCAACTAAATGCAATTTGTCCCATTTTAACTGCTTAATTATTAAAGTAAGTAGCAGCTGCGTTTAACCACTTCCAGATAGACTTATGATAATTATTCTGATATAATTAGGTAGCGCCTCGTTATGTTTTACCGCTTCTCGTTTTGTTGCATCTTGAAAAACCAATTACAATCATATGGATTTATATTGTGTGAAATGCAAGACGCGTAGTCGTACAGGTAAATTAACAACTATTACAACAACAAATAACAGATCATCACTGATGGGTAAGTGTGAACAATGTGGTACAAAGAAATTTAATTTCATTTCTAGCCCAAACAGTATTAAAAAACGTGGAGGTAATATTGCAGCAAAATTAGGAAAATTACCGGGAACTCCATGGGCTAAGTACCCAGGAGAAAACACCTTCCAGGATATATTTATTGCGGCCCTGGAACCAGACTTGACATCCGACTTGATAATCAGACTCAGCCAAAACTAGGTGAATATCCGATAAATGAAATTGATAAAGCGTGTCATGCTCATGATGAAGCTTATAAAAGTAACAATCTGCAGCAAAGGCATATTGCAGATGCGACGTTGACTCATTCATTAAATTCCAGAAAATATGAATATTTCAAAGAATCATTATCTAATTGGTTAGTAAGATCTGCGATAAAAGGTAAGCTTGTATTAGGAACCAGTAATTAATCATCCGATTATTAAAATAATGGAATCGAGAGTATATTGGAAGGGCATGCCTGCAATTGATAAACTCGCTGATGCAGCAGGTGTCGAGCATTCTGTTACTTTAAAATGGATAGCGCGACGGGCAATAAGGCAAATGTATATACCACCACCTAAACAAATTCAGCAAGCGCATTTTGATGTTAGCACTCCTAATAAAGTACATCAGGCGGATATTTTGTTTTTACCACACGATACCATAAAGATTGGTAGACGCCATTCTACATAAAAATACGCGTTGACAGTTGTTAATGTTGTAAGTAGATATAAGAAGCAGAGCCGTTGTAAACAAACACAGAAACATAAGGTATATTAGCTTTTGAACTAATTTATCAACGAGGACCCTTGCGATGGTCAGAACTATTACAGATAGGTTGACCCTGGCAAGGAATTTCTTGGTGTAGTATCATCTCTGATAAAACAAAAAAAACATAACGGCAAAATTAGACGAGGACATACAGCGATTAATCGTGATCAGGCAATCGTTGAACGATTTAATCGAACAGTTGCATGCGAAGGAAATAATTCAAGAAACGAGATCTCGCGAATTGATTGAAAAATTACCAAGTGTGATAGCTGCATTAAATAATGAAATTACTCAGACAACTTCTATGAAAAATAGTAATGCAGTTGCACAACAAAATCTATACGTACACAACGACATGATGTTTCAGCGCAGTCAGTGTTAGGTAATATTACCGTAATAAACTTGTATGAGCCAGGGGAACTTAAAGGAGGCAAAAGGAGAGCGACCGCTCCTATTTGGAGTTTTACTATGCATAACATTAGCAGCGTGGTAGTGTCTACGCGTAGATCTGCAATCTATAGATTATTTACAACTGCACCTCAATGTGGATTTGTACGTGAACAATTACACGCAATACCCTTAGGATACAAAATAACCTTTGCTTAACTAGCACCTCGATGTCTATTACATTCCAGACAGGTCAACATCGTATTTTCACGTGTATGATGACAACTAATATGTTATATCTAAAGTAAATTGTCTTAGATTATTATTGGAATACTCCAATAACATTTTGTGTTACAGCTCAAACAATGATTATTCTAATTTTGTTTTAGCGCCATGATGAATTCAGCATCAATATCAAAGTCGCGATTATTTATTTGGCACTTTGTTTTTAACGAGCTAGTTGTTTATTCTTTCCATGCTATCACTAACAATTTAGTTGTTGGTGTCAGTAAAATGTACCATAATCCTCCGCAACTCACATATTCTGCTAATACTAGATACTGCTAGGAAAACTAAATTTGACCATTCGATACGATCATTAATATATATATATATATATATATATATATATATATATATATATATATATATATATATATATATGTCGCAGACGATAATTCTGATATGTGATTATTTTTACAATAGCTATCTTTGATTGCAACATCTGCGGATTCAATATAATTATATAACATTTCTTGTTTTATTCTCTACAAACCCCACGGTGCATCAGTACTTGTAAAATCAGTCCCTAATTTAGTATGTTTTACTTTCGAAATAAAATTAATCTGTTGCAACGCTGACTGCAGTGGTAAGTAATCTATTTATCATCGATAATAATAAACATAAGAGAGCATTGACGATCTTAGATGTATATACTGAGGCGATATATCATCGATATAGCCAACACTTGTACCTAACCGTGTCCTGTTAGACAAGTATGCATTTTCTCGACTGACAAATATATTTCTCTTTGTTGCATCTGCGTTTATAAAATTATATTCAGCATCAGCTAGAAATAGTTGTGTATAATGTCGTTTGTGATCATATAAGCCCCACCTTGAAAAATCTTCTAATTATATTTCTACCGAGATCATTTGCGGTTTTATCATCATCAGGTAGTGGTAACCAAATTTCGGTCTTCTTCAGATATGATATTATTACCTTGCTTACAATCAGCGATATCAGTAATTTACAATCAATCATATATCGTAATAAAACTATTCTTGCCCAGAGGTTTCTAAAAGTGCCTACTAAACTAAATATAACAAATTGGATGAAGACTCTTAGCAAACGCGAATGATACAATACGAGCGAATCCAGTTAGATCAAAATCGGGAAGTGATCCATTTATCGATAATCTGGTCATTTCGTTCTGGGGTGTCAAAATCTTTTAAAATATCCAGAACATGCTCCGTAGCCAAGAAAACGTCCATCGTGTCCGTATTCACATTAACTTAATTGTACATCTTCGAAAAGTTGAAATCTTGTTGTTTTCCACGAAATGTTCTCTCTTGCAAAGTGAGCTTCAACTGACAAAACTGTACATTTTTAAAAACGTAATTGCTCAATATTCTCTGTTTAAAATTTCTGCTCAAAATCTCTCATTTTTTCATGAAGAGATTCTTTACGATATATTTCGCCCTTAGGTCACACAAATTGACTAAACTTACTTTTAATCTTTCATACAAATACTTTCATCTGATCTAATACGTTCATCGTCGTTTTCAGAACTCTGAAACATCCATACAGACACAGGATACTTTTTACTTATTTCGTGAATAAAATCAAAAATGTTTCTTCCAGAGTCTTTCTCTGGGTAATTGTTTTTAGTTCGATCTCTTGGAAATATTGTTACTGCATCAGCCCACGAATGCGCATTGTGATGAATAATTTTAATCGAAGCTCCTTTTGATTTATATTTTGATTGATACAAATCTTACCGGTTATCATTTTTACTGATATTGGGAATTTTAGTTTTTCCTTGCTCAGCCACATCTTTGATAGACGCCCCGGCGTCTTTAACTATTTCTCCCCACTCATTTATTATTTTATATCTTTTGTCCGTTAGACCATTTCCACGCATCGCGTTTGTAAAATGTTCGATTACTCGTTCGGCTACACAATTTAGTTTGAAAATTTCATCGATTTCAGATCATCAACAATGGGTTTCTCATTTATCCGATAAATTCCATAAAAAACCGCGGTTACAGGATACGCTTTTTCATAATATGGTTTGTCAATACCAGTTAACATTCCTGGCCTTGATTTTTTTAAATTACTCTGCATGACAATTTTTTCGTTATGAAGAACAGGATCATATTTGTCACAAATAATACAATTAAATGTTTGTGCTTTTACAACAAATTGTACTCTGATAAAATAGTTTCCATTATCGAGATAATTAATGATATTTGTCGATCGTTTTTAGTTCATCGTAACATCGACACTGTCTGTGATTTTGAACGTTCATCATACATGAGATGTGCCATCTTTGCTAAATTTCTTCTTGGCACTGTGAATTTTATTAATCAAATGTTTATTATCCGGAGCAACCAGATTTTTATTAGTGAGCAAGTAGACATTCTATCAATATTATCTACAGTGGGCTTGATTTTGAATAATCTAAAACTCCTCCATATTATATTTTTAAAAATTATAAACAATATTATATATCAATTACTATGAAGAAACAAAAAACAATCAATGCAGTAGGTTGATTATAGGGGCTTCATCATCTTGTAATATATCTTGTGTAAATGAATTCTGCGGACAAAATTTGCATTATGTACGGTGAGGAAGTGTAGGACCTAAACTGTATTGACGACGTGGTGTTGGAGTTAAAGAAAAAACACAATTGTGTTTGCAATGTGACGGAAAAAGATACCAAGAATTCAAGCGGTATTATGATAAAAAAAAAATATAAATAATGCTACAGCTATAAAATGTGTAGAAGATTATTTGTCTAGATTTTCAAAGTATTAGTTTAGTCAAATAATGATATAAAAATGATATTATGATAAATGAGCCAGGAATTTGTAAAACATCCTATAATTACGACTTATGAAGCATCTAATGATGGTGTAATCAGAAACTGTCGGTTTAAAAGGGCAGTTGGTTTTGTCAATAATACTGGTTACCTAAGGTTTGGTGTTGAGAAGAAAAAAAAGTATTATTGTCATCGTGTTATTTTCAAGAGTTTCCTCGGGTTAATCAATTTTGTGTTCCGTTTCAACAGTGACAAAATAAATATTCTATCTTGATGACCATGACACGATTAAGTTAACACAGGATAATATTGTTAGCGATTTTCCTGCTATTTTTGAAGGTTAAAATACCACATCCTATAAATCATAAATCAACTTAGGGGTTCACATGTGATTGTGTGTTCTACATACGTGACCTCTGGACCTTCTAAAATGTCATTAGGCAACTTAGCGGTTAACATAGGGATCGCGTATATACTTTTATATATTTAAAGATATATTTATTATATTAAGAATTATGAAATTAGTAAAGATATTTTAAGCTATTACAATATTAAAAGATGAAGGAATACAATTATCTGATATCCTAAATTCTGAAACATTTTGATTTCGAATACTTGCAAGAGCTAAATTCCTGAAAAAGTTGTACTCTGACATCAGAATATAAATTTATTAAGGAAATTCAACTAGCTGTCTTTTCGTCATTAGCGAACGATATAGAATTAAAGAGAATGGAACCTCTTTTTAACGCAGTAGAGAAAGTTAGAATACAACTATACCGCAAATAAAAAAGAGACTAGAAATACACATTTAAGGCAACTAAAAAGGAATAAAAAAACGTGCTAATAGTAACCTATCCAATGAGTTCGACTGAAGGGTCAGCGCAAAAATCTTTTAATTTTATTCTTCACGATTTGCAAATTCTAATAGGGTTATTGCTAGTAAATATCACAAAAATCTTAGGCAAAAAAACCCAATCCGATCCTTCATAGCAGAAACAAAATAACAATCATGATGATGACATTGGCGAATGTGTACAAATAGTAATATTATTATAGTAATTGTATACTTTCGGTACTCTTGAAAAAATGAAAGGTTGTATTTTTTGTTGTCCATATATAGTAGTCATATGGAACAATTGTTTCATTATTCTAGTTCTATTTTGTCAGGTCCAAAAAGTAGGCGTGTACATTAAGATTTTATTCAGTTCTAGATTCTCCACGAAAAATACAATAAATTACCGATTTGGTCATTAAGTTTGAAATTTATTCTCGTCAATATTGTTTTTGATTAACATTTCACTTTGCGTAGCTGTTGTCTATTTGTATATTAGTTTTAGTGTGTTTTAGTATTTAAATGAAGGTGAAAATACATTACCCTTTTATTTGGTAATTGTAGACTCCGGACCGCACAAAGACATATAACTTTGCATGGTCGTTCACTTATATAGTTCATTCTGATAAATCGAATGTTCATTTTAATTTGCGCGGTTACCGCTCCGGTGGCCTAGTGGTAAGAGCGTTTTGCCACGGAAGCGGGATTTCGTTGGTTCGATCCCGATTGAGTCATACCAAAGACTTACATTAATGGTACTAACTGCTGGTTAGTATTATGACTGGTCGGCCTGGTGTCAGGATAATGTGACTGGGTGGAACATCATGCTACATCTCTGTGGCATGATGCCCCAGTGCTAGACATCACTATAAACTGTAGACATCGTAGCGATATGACTGTAAAATGTTTAAAGCTACGTTAAAAGTCCTAATCACACAGGGATAATTTTCTTGGTAGTTCACTTGTGTGTGTGTGTATATATATATATATATATATATATATATATATATATATATATATATATATATATATATATATATATATATATATATATATATATATATATATAATGTGTAGTCCATTATGATGAATCAATGTCAATTTTACTTTGCGTGGTCGTTGTCTATTTGTATATGAGTTTTAGTGTGCTTTAGTATTTGGATAAATGTTAAAATATAGTTGCCTCTTCTTCGGTAAATGTAGATTACGTACCGCACAAAGACTGCCCCATACTTGTTGTGTTCAAGTTACCTCCTTTACCGCGACTGGACATTCTTTGTTGTCCTTGTTGTGTTTAAGTAAACGCATATAAGAATTCACTCCCTAACTTACTAGAACTCTGCGTTTGTGAAAATCCTGTTGAGTACTGAAGTGATTGCAAAATGAGCTGTAGAATAAAGATCTTTTTCGGACAGGTGCTCCGCCCATATTTTCCTAACTCAGCCCTGATTTGATACTTGGGTCTCTTTGAATTCTAGTTTCTCACGCTCATGTCCAATTTCGTTCCCCGCATCTAGGATGGACATCCATCACAATTAATGTTACTATATGCTCTCTACATTTATTTCTCAGAACTGACCTTTCCACTGTGTGACAATCAATACAAATCATACGTTGATCTAAAATGCCTTCAAAGATGACTTCACGGTGAAGTTCTTGTCATAGGTTCACCGGCATGTTTTTTGGAGAAAATGCACTGTAAACAGAACAGTATGTAAACAGAACATCACCAAGGCCTCATTACACTCTGTGCACTGTCATCGAAATATACGCAGACAACCACTCTCTGAGCTCATATTCTTAAGAATAAACAATTACCTTTAAATACCTACCAAATATGGATAAATATAACTGTTCTCTCACCACCAAAAAGAGAGCGGAAAAATGTTCTAAAAAGAGACTAGAACTACATTGCTGGGTATTGAACTGGAAATAATAGTTGTGATGCTATTTCACCTGAAGCTTTGTTATGAATAAGAAACTTCTCCCGGTTGTACCAGTTATATCGTCCCTTTGACTATAGCTCCCTCCAGTGCCCCGTTTCAAACTGCAATCTTGCGGATCAAAAGTCAGTCGCCAATGTCGTGGCCACTTGCTCCACCTCAGGTAAGTTTTGTTCATGATGGGCTGTCTTCACAATGTGACAATCTGCAATTAATAATGATCTTAATATGTTATTGTGGGGTCTAACGCCATTTTGCAGCACACGATAGGCTATACATGGCGGCTAGTATTAATGGTGGAGGAAGAAGCCGGGAGAACCCTTGGAAAGAACCACCTACCCACGAGAAGCTTCTGGCAAGCTTTCTCACATACCTATATCGGCCGAATCTGAGACTCGAACCAACGCAGACAGAGGTGAGATGGCAGTGATCCGTAACGGATAGCTCTTTTGACCACTCTGCCACTTGGGGCCTCAAATCTTAATATAATGATCAAAAATAGACACAAGAGCAATTTAATAAGTTAATATGTTATTTACAAAATAATGCGATTTTAATCAGTTATGCTATAAACGCAGTTTTAGACCAAGGTCGAACATACGATATATACATATATATATATATATATATATATATATATATATATATATATATATATATATATATATATATATATATATATAAACACAAAATCATGGAATAAATACTAAGAAAAGTACAAATTAGGTATACGTAACACCTTCCCCAATAAACAATAAATAAAGATGTTGTATACAATGAAGTTGTTTTATACATATTAGTCAGATATACATATAATTAAAATTACATGCGTTAATGTCTTACGAAAGCCACAAAATATTATAATACTTCTATGCATCTGCAATTAGATTATGTCCACGTCTTTTCCCTGATGACAATATTGTATTACTTTATCATCATAACCCACTTGAATGATCTCTTTTGTTGTTGTTCATTTTAGTAATGAAAGTAAGGGTTTGTGATTATTGAATACACTAATCAGAGAAGGAGCTGAACTAATATACACTTCAAAGTGTTGTAAAACCAATATTAAAGCTTGTTGAAATGTTTAGAAAAAAATAGCACAGTTTTTGCTTTCTCGAATAAATACTCCACAAATCAAACTTCATCAACAGACATTTTAAATAATGGACTAAAATTTGGAGCTGAAAGAACTTGTGCATTCTTAAGTATGGCCTTTAATTTATCAAAGCCTCTTGATATTTTTCAGATCAATAAAACGTGGTTATCTTACTTAACATATTGATCAGGGGTTCAGTAATTATGGAAAAATTGGCGTAACATGTCCGATAATTTCCAGTCGTGCCCAGTTGCTTTTTACTGGTAGGCACAATTAATTATGAGATTGCTTTGTCCTTAGAATCTGTAGGCTTAAGGGAACCGTCTTCCACAAGATGTCCAAACATTTTAAGCCAAGCATAGCAAACTCACTTTTACTTAACATAATGATTAAATTTGAATCACTGAGTCTAACAAAAAATATATGAATCGTCTCAAAGTGATCTTTCGACGTGACGCTGTAGATGAAGACATCATTCATTTAAGCGTCGCAATTATATCGACCAGAGGTAATTACGTTTGCTAAGCGTTGAAAAAAACAAGGAAAACCTTTAACCCCAAACGGCATCACTTTTTCTCACAATGTCCATCCAGAGTTACCAATGCCGAAATTTTCTTTGCTCTTAGGATCAGCGGAGTTGCCAGGATTCTTTAGAAAGGAAAAATTTTGTGACATATTGTACCAATTTAATCACTGCAGTCATTGATTCTTGGCAATGGAAAAATGAACCTGTTTTGGTCACACTGTTTACAATTCTATAGTCTTTGCGCATGTAGAAAGTATTATCTGGTTTCGACACAAGGATACGCGGGGATCTCCAGTCGCATTTACTTATTTCTGTGAAATCATTCTCCAGCAAAAATTAATTTAAATTTTTTTCAAACATTCCTGTTTGAGAGTATTCATACTGCACGGTTGCTGTTGTGAGTGTAGTATATACAATTTAAACTTCATGCCGTTGTTAATAATGTTTGTATCTTTATGGAAAACAGCGAACTTAATACAGTATATAACGCATGATGTGACAGTGATTCTTCAAATTTAAGATTTTTTTAGTTATTGAGTTGTACTGGGAATGTTACTAGTATGAATAAAATTTGTTTAGCATTTTTACAACAACTTACACTAAGATTATCTTTTCTCACCCAAGCGACAGAGAAATCTAGTTGTTTTGCTAACCTTACTTTTCTGATCTCAGTCTAGTCATCTCAGACCAATCGTCTCAGTCATGGTGTCCACGCGCTGAGAACTAATTGTAACAAAAGAAACCCTCCTTGTCTTCTGCTGTGACACAGTTGTTCTCAAATAAAACAACAACAGCAACAACAACAACACAAAATATATAACCAAAACATAGTTACTTAAGGTCAATCTGTCTTAGAAAACACACCAAACAAAAAACATTTTGATAGAGACAAATACACACACGCATACTATTTCAATTGTTTGATATTATGTTAGTTCGTTCTAACTAGCATGGTCAAGTTTATCCTATATGCAGGACTAGATCAGTACATTTTCAGATCATTAAATGTAGCTAAAGCATCCGAACTAGTTGTAAACAATGCGCGTGAAACATAGTATATACTGTTACCTACATTTAATGAAGCTGACCTGAAAATTTACTGTGCTACAGATAGGATAAAATTCTCAATGGTGTGTGAAATGAACTATGTCAGAAAAGACTGATCCATGCACATAAAACTATATACCTATACACTTCATAGCATCCCAACTCTCTAAACAACAACAAAAAACTAAGCAACAGCCAGAAATGTGTTATGTCAAACATGATCTATTGTAATTTGGTTAAGCATCTCCGTTGTGCTCCAGTTGAATATACCTGCAATATTTATTGACAAATAATACACTTACCAGCCAGAAGGAATCATTTATCCCTCAACACACTAATCCACAAGCAAATTTTACTGCATCACTTGCCATATTTCCAAGACAGAAATATAAATTTTCAAAAAATCCGTTAACTTGAAAGTTTAGGGTCCGCATATTTAGAGGGTGACGAGGGCTTTTATACGGGAAAGTGGGGTGCTTAAAATTGGAAATGATGAAAGCAAACAGTTTCTTTCTAATAAATATTAAATATTTATTGTCAATTTCATATAACATCCATATATTAAATGTGATAATACCTCATTACTATGCGACGTTTTATGTTGTTATTTTTCTTTGCTCACGCGTATGAACTGTGTACTTCGGATGCAACAGTCACACCACAGCCCTCATTAGCATATTTGTATTCATGCTCCGCATGTAAACATTGGGTCGTGAACACTAGTAAAGACTTTTTTTTTCCTTTAAAGGATAATATTGGGTGAGAAAATTAATCTACGTTGGGGTTTGGACCGAGAAAATGAAATCCCAGCCGCGGGGTTACATTATATGTCTCCCCACTCGGACAAGCCTCGTGGGGAGACAAATATTATAAAACCTAGCCTGGGATTTTATTGTCTCGGTCCAAACCCCCACATAGATTCTATATATATTGACATATCAATCAAATAGTCTTTCCAGCAGTTCTATAGTATCTCAGCTCATATATATAAATATATATATATATATATATATATATATATATATATATATATATATATATATATATATATATATATATATATATATATATATTTCTGAGGACCTATCTAACAGACTCCAAGCTCTTTTTGTGAATACTGCCGAATCAAATAGCAAATATTTCGAGGCTCGAGTACCACACGGCTCTGTCTATTATTATTTTTGTGTATATAAACGATATCGGCGACGACCTATACATGATACTTACGAAATTAATACGTACTTATTTAGCAACGAAACTGTATAAATTATATATTGTACCATACATCAACCCGCTGCTAGAATATGCTGATGATGCATAAAATAGGTTTGCAGCCTCAGATTTTAGTAGAAAAACTAGGAAAACTACAATCAGGACCTGGACGAATTGTGACTGGTCTACTAGAAGTATTTCGTTCGCTAAGATTTACGAAGAAACGGTTGGCTTACTTTGTTAGATACACAAAAGTTTCCTCACCTCATAAAGTTATATACGGTGTCTTATCTACTATTTTGATGACCTTTTAACATCACTCGTTGGTAAGACAAATATCGTTGAAGTGTAATAAAAAGATACCCGAGAGACCCTCCCAGTCGAAAACTCGTTCCTTTCAAAGAATTCGCACGTGTCTTGATATTTTCCATCGCCTTATTAGCAAGCATAAAGAAGATATTTGTGCACCGATTGTCTTTTTAGCATTAAATTCAATGTAAGATCCTTTACTTAATTGTTCTACACGACAAATCCTGATCAGACTTAATCATAAGTTAAGATATCTGCTTAGGTCATTATAGTTTCTTGTTTCAAATCCCATATCTACGGATCTTAATAATGTCTAACGCCAATTATTTCTTTAAGAGCTGCCGCATACGTACGAAGACAGAACCGTATAGTATCATGCTTTGTGTCGAGAAAGGCCAGTCATTATGCAGAAAGGCCAATCATAATGCAGAAAGGATAATAATTATGCAGGTCACCTGAGTGATTTGGATAATCGAGATCAATTTCTAAAATCTAGCTAGAATCATCATCGCTCTGTAATACATTTCCTGTGATATTCTTGTTATCGTAATGCACGCAAAGTCAGCACCAGACAGTCTTTGAGACATGACCCATTCGTACAATTATATTTTATTAAGATTCGTGATGTACTTAGATTTCTGCGATTCGTTACGACCAGGCAGATCTGTGTTATTGGGTATAGAATGACGATGCGTGATTAGAAAACTTCCACCTTATAACTCCTGTTCGAAAACAATTATATATGTCAATATCAGTCAGCAGCTCCTGACCTTTGTCAATTTAAGCGCTACATCCAATCCCAAACTCGAACAAAAGCATTGCCCAGCAGGATCTAAGTTGTAATAAGCTATTTGCGCCTGCAAGCAACAGCAAATCCATTTGCATATACAAGTCGTGATATTTACCTAGATGTTTGTTCCTGACTTTGCAAGCTTGGCCATAGTCTGCATCAGAAACGCTTGAATCAATTTTTGTTGTGTAAGTATTCTTGTCGAGCAGATTACTTTCATCTTATTTTTGTAGCGAAGACATCTAGTCATTTTTGTAAATTCCTAAAGGCTTAACACGTTGTTCGTCAGAAAATTCTTCTGTTGGGTATCCGAATATTGGTGTCTGTTCGACACGCTTTTTTCAATGATGTGCTCAAAACTGCATGCTATCAATAAAACGCTGCTACTCAAGAGAAAATTACAAATATTTATCCATGGTATTTTGAATACATGTTTTTCTTTTCTCAATAAAACATTACACAATATTTGACTTGTCAGAAGCGCGCAGATTATGGAACACGACAAGTAATATCTCTGGCATTTATAGTCGCAAATTACATTCGTTGTGACCAACGTTAATATATTTTCCTTTCAAATGATAGTCATAGTGGTCATATACATGTTCATCACCAATGAAGCGGTTTCAAATCCAGTAAAATCCAGACTTGAAAAGTTTTATTTGTCTTCAGCTTCAGCAGTATAAATTATTCTTACATGATAAGTTTGATACACATATTCAATTTTGTAAAGCTGATCTTTGTATGAAACGAGCGCCATAATTGTCACAACGGTAAAGTTGTATTGGCTTACTTACCGCATTATTGAGAGAGACGGTTTATAAAATTGTTCTCAAGGACGTGTTCTTCATTTTGTTCATTGATGGCTTATTAGGATCGCTATCTGCACATTCAATCGGGATATGTAGTGCCTCAAAGTCAGCATTAATAACAAATGGAACAAACGGAAATCTAGCCATTTTAATGTAGCCGTGAAACGATATTGCACCATGTTCTACAGCTCTTAATCTGGCAACTCATTTTGTCCTGTGTTCATTTATGTAGTTCCTCGCAATATTGACAGTGTAACCAATTTCTGCTAGAAAACATTTTTAAGTTGTGTATGTATTACTGGCGTTTTATTAATCCTGATATTTTAATAACCCAGTAGGTTATGGTATTTTCACGTCCATAGAGCAAATCAACTTCTCGTCCGCTAGCGACCGAAAGAATATGCAATTACGTAAATCATCAAAAATATTTAGCAGGTATTCGACGACACATTTGTCTCTGGAATATTATTTCATATCTATAAAATATGCTGACCAGACATAATCCAGAACTCTCTGCTTAGCAAAAACGTTGTATTGTATAATACAGCCTTTATCCAGGAAATCGTCTCTAAATAAACGGGTGTGAACCGGTTTTGAACCAGGAAAACCTGGCTTGTACCGGTTTGAACTAGATGAAATCAGATTTATCAGGATTAGAGCGATTTAAATCAGATAAAACCGGTTAAAACCTGACCAATACGGCCTTTATTCACATACTCGTTCTAGAAGAAATCAATTATTCTATAAGTACGTCATCTATTAGCAACCATCATCGTTTTAGGTTCCAATAAGCGCATGAAGGTCAAAGGCAACATTAAAAATATTATGTCGCTGTTTTAATTAATGCTGCAGATAAATCAAATGTATTATATATTTCTGCCAAACATTCGTTTTCACTTCTTCATGTTTGCGTTTTGCTATGAATAATTTATCGCTGCGAGAAGATTATTGTCATGCTTATATTTATATGGATACTGTTGTTTTCTAAATCCATCGTTTAATTTGGTGCAATATTGGCAGGACGAGCAGCAGATGTTTACACGTTTCCAATGACTTCAAGAGACATTTTATGGGAACCAAGTAAATGTCTTCATATCTAGTTTCGATAAAACATCTATCAGGCTTAGTCATCTGGTGCGAATCGTTGTCCTAGGATTAGAATTATGAAGTTTATTTATGAATATTACCCTCATCAAAATCTTTAAAGTACTCAGTGGTGAATCTAGACAGTATGTTTATACGTAAATGTTACACGAAACGTCTCTTAGGACCGGATCTTGCATTAATATTTGATACTACTACAATTGTTTCTGATGTTCTCATCTCGAGTTCATCCATAATTCATTCACCGCAATTCGGAAGTACTCGTAATCACGCGCTCGGGTTTTTAGTTGTCGCAATTTCCTTGATGACTTCTGGCCAGGCTTCAGGGCAAATGACGATCCCTTCGTCTTGCCAACACTTTATTTTCCTACTGCTGATCCTAATGCAAAAGCGAAATTTTGTGTATTGCGCTTAATTCGTAATTATTTCATTTATATAGCTTGGGTACACTGTTTTGGCTAATGCTCGCAAATGCAAAAAATACATATCTCTCACTCGTCATTTAAAATTACATCCAGATTGGTATGTAATTGACATTCAATTTATTATATACTGTATACATTATTTACGGGATAACATATTATGGAAAAAGGATTCACCGTCATCAAACACCCGGATTGTGCATTATGACTGAATCTTTATATAACATGCCTATGTCCACTTTGCCCAAAAATGATCATTTAGCTGCATAACAATTCATGGACAAGCTTTCTATATCATCAGTCACCAACGTTGATAGGAAGTGTGCTATAGTAAACGCTATATTCCTCCAAGCAGATCTCTTAAACTGTTAAAGATCATGAAGTTAGCTCTGTAACCTTTTTTTAGTGCTATTCACGTCTTGAGCATATACTACTTTGGCTCGATTAATATGCTGTCGCCAGAATGACATCGCATTGTTAATTTCATCAGTAATGTCATAGCTCAAATAATCTTCAATTCATCAGCATTGTCACTGTCATCAGCATTGTCACTGTCATCAGCATTGTCAATATCATCAGCAATGTCACTGCCATCAGCATTGTCACTGTCATAAGCAATGTCAATGTCATCAACAAATTCCAACATCGTGCACTCCTGTATTGAAGATTATCAATGTTTCTGCTTCTTATCCGAAGTTAGATACCTGAAAATATTGACTGCTACACATTATATAGCGAATTAAATAAATCTGCAGAAATATGTGCGATCTAATAGCGCATGTCCTGCTACAACTATGATCGTGCAATATCTGACAATAAAAACACTGCTACTTCCTTGAGCTGGCACACAAAAAAAAAGAATAGAGTGCGACATCTTTATATCAAATCAGTAGATTCGGTTTACGGAATAATACACATCTTAGAATGACAACGTGGATTCCGAAAAGACGTGGAATCAGCTCACAAAAAATGTCAAGTCCCAAACAGGGATTTCCTTTTTGCTGATGATTTCTTTTTTGCTGGTTCAGAAGGCGACCTGCAATGCAACGTTGACAACTTCTGAAGCTTTTGCACAAATTTTGGTTTCACCATCAGTACCAATAAGTCGTAGTGAACCGCTTCACCTACCTTGGCAGCACACTTTCACAGAGCGTCACTGTTGACGACGAGGTGAACCTTCGAATCTCCAGAGCCCGCGCAACGTTCGTCAGATTGAGCGCCAATGTCTGGAATATAAAAGAGATCATCATCCAGACCAAACTAAAGCTATACAGGGCAGTTGTGCATGTTCAAACTTGACGCATGCGAAACGTAAACGGTGTACCAAAGCCGCTCCAGGAAGCGGAGCCACTTTCACACCACAAGTCTGAGGATAATCTTCAATATTAAGTAGCAGGACAAGGTTGCAGACACTGAGGTACTCAAACAAGAAGGTCTCCTCAGCAGTCACACCATCTTGATGCAGTGCCAGCTACGCTTGGGGAGGGGGGGGGGGTCATGTACGCATGCCAGGCTACCGGCTGCCTAAGAGATTCTTCTATGGCGAGCTACAGCAAGGACAGCGATATCCCACGGAGGTCAGAAGAAACGCTTCAGAAACGATCTGAAAGATGAATTGAAAGAGTCAACATAAACCCTGATTTCTTTGAACAAAAAGCAAGAGATCGAGTCACTTGGCATTCCTCTGTGCACAAAGGCTCTAGGTTATTTGAATCTAATAGGACAGCAGCTGCGGAGCTGAAGAAGCAAGCGACAAAAGCACATATCATCAATCCTCCTGGAGATGTCCCACTCATCCCCTGTCCCTGTCCCTTATTCAAACGAATATTACGTGCAAGGGTTGGCCTCATCAGCCACCTGCGCACGCACAGAACAGACCCCCCCCCCCAAACCTAGGCTGACTAAAACGGTCCGCGTCAAATCGACGGACGAACACCATTTAGGACTGGGGACTGGTCAATTATAAAATGGAATAATTGAGAAGGAACTGTTCGGTCATCTGGAGGCTCCGTTTATTATTACTATGATAGTAAATATGGTTTAAGGTTACAGATAAGAGGAAGCTTAGAATCTCGATATGAGTAACCTAGAGTGGCTTTCTAAAACTAGTTCACTGTATTTGTTGTTCTAGGTATATATTTTCACGGCGTGAAATACTGACGCGAAATGATCAGTTGTGACATTGACAAACAATCGTTGTAATGTAAATGTGTAGTTGTGATATTTTTTATCATGCATTAATTAAAGAAAAGTTTTTTTTTTATATAGTATGGGCACGTCGATAACAGTAGTTGAAGGGAAAATTAGGTGAAACATGTGATTTCTAGCGGGATTCACACAAGGGTTGATATCGTTGTTTTCTTCTTGTGTGTACAACCCAACAGATCTTACAAGGGAAACACAATATGAACTGACACATCACTCGCGATGTTGCTTTGTACACTCCAATGGTATGACTTGTAGTAAACACAGTTATAAAACCTACATTGCATCACAACAGCTCTGCACTAAAATCGTCATGAGTAACATAATACTATATGTGAGACTACAAATGGAATTACAATGCATGAGTAAATTAAAAAGAATATGTAAGAAATATATATATCATATTTGGATAATATGAAAAAATAGATATATTATATTTGGTTGCTGTTGTTTTTGTTGTAGGGTTTAACGCCATTTTTCATCACTATATAAGCTAAACACGGCGGGTAGTATTAATGGTGGAGGAAGAACCCGAAAAAAGCCATGAAAGAACCACCGACCCACCATAAGCTACTGGCAAGCTTTCTTATATACCCACATTGGCCGAATCTGAGACTCGAACCCAAGCAGACAGAGGTGAGATGGCAGTGATCCGTAACGGATAGCGCTATAGACCGCTCGGGGCCCCTTATTATATTTGGAGAATTATGTGTATAAGGACGTGGCAAAAACACAAGAACGGATTAAAAAGAGATCTTGCGATGTTCCTCATTACACTGACACACACACAACTAAACATTGTATTCATGGTCAAAACAATCATCCACTCACTAACAATACAATGTAAAAGAATACAAGTAATAATTTCGAAACGTATCAAAGTGAAATATTGCATGAAACAGTTTTGACTGTGATCCCATTTATAAAACCAACTAAACGAAATATTGTATTCTTCTTTCACGTACTAATTGAATAAAACATTGGAAGATCTGCGCTAAGAATGAAGCAAC
This sequence comes from Unio pictorum, assembly GCA_030141615.1. Taxonomy (NCBI): domain Eukaryota; kingdom Metazoa; phylum Mollusca; class Bivalvia; order Unionida; family Unionidae; genus Unio; species Unio pictorum. Next base: position 6,968,789 of record JARLTB010000322.1, read on the forward strand.
AGGAGATATTTTCAATATGTCTCAGATGCTTTACCTTGACAGTACATGTATACGATATAATACAACTTGTCATAGCCAGTTCAGCAATACACGAATAACGTTACAACAACAGTCTACTTTAAGGGCGTTACCAATGATACATGTGAATACACATATGAAATTGCACGGCCAACCATTCTATGTTGTCTAGAAAACAGAGTTACAGGTAATAATGACTGTTGGAGAACATTGTCAGTCCAAGTAATATATATATATATATATATATATATATATATATATATATATATATATATATATATATATATATATATATATATATATATATATATATATATATATATATATATGTGTGTGTGTGTGTGTGTGTGTTTGTGTGTGTGTGTGTATGTGAGAGAGAGAGAGAGAGAGAGAGAGAGGAGAGAGAGAGAGAGAGAGAGAGAGAGAGAGATAGAGAGAGAGAGAATAATAAACTTTCACTTGCTAACATTATGATATAACCCACACGGTCCCAGAGCATTACAAATTGTTTCGTTTACCTTAGAGTGGTTCAAAACTGCTTTGCTAATAAGATAATGCAATGATCTGTAATAAACAAGTTTTATCTCTAAATAACAACAGTGAATAGAATTTTGTTGTCACAGGAAGTAAAATAAAAGTATAAAAATACTTTCGAGGTCGACAGGCGAATTCCGTCTTAGACTGTACATAGAGGCATCACGTATCCATATATGGAATCATTGTTCAGGGAAGATTCATTGTTATGAATCAAGAATACATAAAACTGCCAATTATATTCTTTCCGCGAAAGGGTTTAAACTGTTTTACCCTGTTCAGTTAGCAGAATAATCGCTCATTGGGAAAATCTGACTAGGTCGATTTATTGGATCAATAGGAATATATGTCGTGGGAAGGCGCGTTGGCTCGGTGCTTCTATACTGCGATTAAATGTATGTAATAGTTTTTACTGTAATATTTTAGCAAGTTTGCCAAATACAACGACATATAAAAAAGTTACGCTTATATTAAGTAAATGCTGTATACTCTATACGTTTTCTGTGTCGCCTAGCAATATTCAAGATTTAGTTTCAGCTTTAGAGTAGGAGAGAAAGTATGATGTGGTTGGTGCGTATGAGATGCAAGACGATGGTGTCCTAATTTCAGGACCCATGTTCAAGTACGCACAAACACACACACACACACACACACACACACATATTTATATATAATATATATATATATATATATATATATATATATATATATATATATATATATATATATATATATATATATATATATATATATATATAACCATACAGGTTAAATAATTATTTAATTCGGACTCTACAGAGATCCGAACCCAGATCCGCTGGTAAACGGTTCATATCTTCTTCGTGTGCACGCACCGGTCAATATACCATCACAACTAAACACACATCGCCGATAAAGCAATCGCATAGTCCCTAAAGAGAAAGTTGGAGCAAATAATTAAGAAATGACTTATTGTTATTGTTATTGTCTCACTTGTTTATCAGTATCTGTTTTAGTATATGCATGAATTCACACTAATTCGGCCAGTCCGACGTAACCGCATTCTGCTTTTGTCATGATGTATGTTATATATATATATATATTATCCGCTCCGCGTTTTCTCTAGACCATTTGATTATGGATATCTATAGATGATTTATGTGTTTAAAATACGAATCTTTAGCACATCATTTCTGTTATAACAAGGGTCTTTCTCACTCAGTATGTCCTCAGTTATACCCTGTCATGCGAATATACTTTTCATTGTTTTAATAAGTCGATTGACTTGAAAGTCTTATAACTTCTGGGTATTTTGATTTGGTCCACTGTATTATATGTATTAGAAATATATGTAGCACATTTGGCGTTCGTCCTGTCTTTCTCAGTAGCACACATATACAATTCATATTTTGTAAACACCATTCCACCATCTCCTAATTGTCAGCATCATTATCTTCTTAATGGCAAAGCTTTATTTATGTATTTATTTACTGTCTACCATACTGATTGTTCGCAGATAATGGTCGTTTGCAGTATTTCTAAAGAACTAACAAAATGTTAGTGGCAATGAAATTGTAGAAACCGTTCTTAAGCGTGCATCCACCATGTAGATGCAACGTTTTGTATAGATACGAGCGTATAACTACTCAAATTCGTCAATTTAAAACATGACTCAAAATACATGCTCATGAAAAGATTACTGAGAAGGTGGTCTTTAAAATAATTGATAATACATTTTTATCATCGAGAATTAGTGGTGTATGTAGCACTCGGAATGTCGTAAACATATACTTATCTATCATAATTTGGAGTCGTACATAAATGCAATCACCCGTTATAAAAGGCCAAAAACAAAAACAAAACAGAAAAAACCCAGTCTATTTACACTGATTGAATATTCTTGGCATATCTCTTATACAGTCGATCGTGTTTATGTCAGTGACGCGCGTCCTCGAAAAAGGTCAGAGACATCTATTTTGAAAAATAAGTTCTTTCATTGAATCGCTAAAGGAGAGAAAACGGAAAAAAAATAATTCTAAGGACAAGATGGATGCTTCATTATATGACTTTACTTGATTCGGATTAACCAGTGATCGGCCTAATATCCATTTTAGTTACAAATCGTTATTTCAGTGATTTAAGTGATAATATAATTCCAAAAGAATTAGTCATTATAAGGAGCGCACCCATTTCCTGTGATAACTTTACTAAGAAAATTCTACTTTCACTTTGAATGATGATAGGGGCATTCCATTTCGGCTTAAGGTTGTCAAAGATCGACAAATCGTTGTTTTAAAACAATCTAGTCAATAATAAATGTTAAATATACTGAGCAATGCATGATTAAAATTTGTTTCATGATAAACAAACAATAAGTCGAACATTATCTGTCTAGGGATGTTTGATTGTCTGATTATATAGAATCCTGGTATGCCCTGTAACTGTTAAGATCATATATACTCGACTAGAACATGACTCACGCCACGTAAGTCGGTACTTGTTTTGAACATCATACAAGAAAACTGGTTTCGTGTACTAAACAAGTGTAGATATATCCAGCACCATGGCAGGTCTACCGTCTATGGAATATGGAATAGAGTCAGAAGCTATAGCGGACTATAGGTAAGTTTACTTTAAGTGGAAAAAAATCATTATGGAAGATTGTCAATTTCATATTTATCTAATTTGATAATCAAATAAGACATGATGATAATCTATACTGTGTATACAATAACTGGAATGCACATAAAATGTCTCCCTTTTCACCTGATGATAGAGTAATAACACAGCAAATTAGCAAATTAACAATATTGCATTTAATGGAAGGGGTAAACTCGTTGATTGAATACATCGTAGTCTCTACAGGACGCACTGACTGAGGTTTATGCAGTAGGAAATGGTGACCGGGGCTAGTGGCGTTAATGACATCTGGCGCCCGGCTCAGCCTCCCGTCGCCCTACCCCCTCTAGTTCACTACTGGAGTTATGTGCAGGTCTTGTGAAACGAAGGGTGTGGGTTTGAATCCAACCAATGAGCCAGGTATTGTCTACTATCGTGGTGTGTTATTTGCTCAATTTGCCGTGATGTAAATCACCAAACTAAACCTTTGTTGGCACCCAAATTAATGGAAAATAACGTTAAAGTATTTAAAATAACCAACAATGTTTACAACATATGATTATGTACAGAATATATTACGTACAAATTCATTTCCTTCTAGAATCAAAGTAGAAAGACATTCACCGCTCTGCAGTTTTGTAAAGAATTAATTTATATTGTTTTGTTCTTATATTTTATAAATGTTGCTGAGTTAAAAATTCTTTTCACGTGTTACGAGTTTAGGCTCTAATAAACTGTAAAAATGAAAGAGGGAAAACATCGAGCTTTTGTAAAATTCAAAAAATAATTTATTTCATGCAAAAAGAATGTAAAAATGGAAAAAAACTTATAATTTTAAGAATAAAATCCAAATACAATCAAATATTAATCCACAAATGAAATTACAAAAGCCCTGGTCATGAAATATTCTAAAAGATCAATGTTTGAGTCATGTTGGAAAATTCAAGACGGAAGACAATACCGTATGGTGAAGTCTGTTTTGTGTTTATATATATTTCTTTGTAGAATCACAAGAGTTAACACTCCGGTGTATGCAACAAGAATTTTGATAAAGTGACTTTGTCCAAGAACTTTGTATGAGCAAATCAAATATTTCAGATATACGAATACATCCTTTAAAATCCAAGTAAACTGAAGGAAAATTAACATGATTAAAAACGAACTAACTAATTTTCACCAAAACAAAGATTATATCGTATTCTAATACGCAGTTTTCAGAAAAAAATCCTGAATTGCGAGATCACGAAAAGGGTGGGGACGGACGAGACCCAATCAGTTTTACTTTAAGAATAAAAAGTTGTTTGCTTCATCACTAGTCCCATCTTGACAACAACCTATCATTTTAAAAAAAAAATGAAATCTGTTAACGAGTTGCCACTAACGTTGAATAAAGGTCAAGATCTAGGTCAACATTCCTTGTTCACAAAATACTAGTCAGGTCAACCAATTTTCTGAAACAAAAACATAATCTCTAATCAATAAATTACATTACAAAAGAATGTAATGAGAAAAAAAAACTGACAAACAATATTAAATTAAAACAAATATAAATCAAAACCGACTGATCCAATCTGATATATATATATATATATATATATGTAAACATGTTGAGAACGGGATGGAAGTAGTAACACCTCGAGAGGGAAGCAAAGACCCGTGGTGCGAAATAATCAGGAATGCTTTTCATGACAAAATTCGTACCCTTAATAAAGAAGACCTTTCTTTTTATAGTAATTATATTCATTGCTTATGCTTAAAATTATAATCTTGAAACTTCAGCTTTAATGTATTATATAATTTTGATATTTGAATTTCGCTTGAAAATCATGTTAGAAATCAGTTTGAAGAATGGAATTGTAGCTTTGAAATATGTTTACAGTAGAAAAGCATGAGCTCATGTGATGACTATTATTATAAAATTTCCTGAACTGTTCAAAGCCAATGAGTTTATTATTTCCATTTTTTTTATTTTATTTTTAATTTTTTTTATTTTTAATAACTGACAAGAAACAAAACTAAAGCAGAGATAAATAACATATACTAAATGTCATTGGATCGGCAACGTTTAGACTGGTATCCCAATAATCCCAAACTTCCATACAAAATATAGAACTTAGACCTATGCAACAATTATTCGACCCAATAACCCTGAAAATCAAAATATTTATATGAACCAAATATTTTCTGACATCAAATTCATTAGTAACACAGCCAGTCAGACTGTGTTCGAGTCTCAGGCTCGGCTGCATCGGTACGTGAGAAATTCTGCTAGTAGATTCATATGGGTCGTGGTTATTTCCGGGATTTGTCCTGTTTCCTCCTCCGCCGAATACACTAGCCGCCATGTATAAATATATTGTGCTAAAAATGTCCTTAAACCCACAACATCAATCACAACAATGACTGTTCAGAAGAGAGACATATTTCAAATTATGGCGAATATTGATATCGCTGAGAAATATTGTAAGCGAACTTTCAATACAAGTATTTTTGTTCACCTTTATGATCGACAGTCATAATAGTCCATGGAAATTAGAATGTTGCAAATATGTAATACTCACATGTTAAATAACATTCGATTAGTTTTCACGCTAAGTCATTTAGGATCGTTTACAAGACTAGTGTTGCAAGCATATAATCATCTTGGTTTGATATCGGTTAAGATCCAATGAAATACAAAGCACCTTGCTAGCAAGATTGTAGCGGATTGTGCGTATTTCAATAAATCGAATCTTCATATCACCCATTATGATTTCAGTCAGCAAAGCTGACCCTGCCCAAAGGACAGCAGAGTCCACCCATATATTTTATTGGTTGTCTTGGGGACTGTCAGGCTAACTGTAGGTAGATGGGGTTTTGAAAAGCAAGTTCTAACAATTGCTGTAAAGGTAAACTAACATTACCTTTATAATTACAGCGAGGTCTTTATCTGATAAAGGCGGAAGTTCGTTAGGTTTTTACCATTCTGTCATATTTGCCGCAAAGCAGCCTAAATCGCAAAAAAAAGATCGCATTTGCATTGCATTTTCCGTTCGTTATTAAAAGATTGCTTTCTAAGGTTGTAGTTCTCTGGGCGTTGGTTTGCGGAGATTATCTATCTGTGATGTGTATTCCTTGCTGACGTTAACTTTTTTGAGAGCCGTGCAAATTCTTCCTCGTCGATCTCACGATTTGCAGGCGGCACAAATGATTCGGGTTATCAGTCTAAGTTCCTTTCCTCCCATCCCCATTGGATGTATTTTAAGCTATATGGGTTCTCATTGCGATAACCAAGACGGTTAAAGTGGTTGAGACATCAGCCGGACTTGTGTTGACGTCGAGACCTTGTACCTAATGGTGACTGGCGGCACAAAGCTGTTATTATGGCTTTCGTGTGAAGTGTTTGCCAGACTGACAGTACAGCCAGTATGTACTATTAAGACACCATTTACACGGACTGAAAGTAAGTCAACGTTTTTGTACGGCCATGGCCATAGAAGTTAACGAAGAAATCAAGTGATGATGATAGTTTTGCTGTGGTTGAGAGTAAATCATGATGTTTAGTGTTGAATCTCAGTGATAATAACTAGACACATTTATTGCCGTAACCCCAGCAATTGATGTAATTTCGTCAGCAATTACGTACACGGCCGTGAGATAAGGTGCCACACGCATAAACAACAGTGGTTGCCCACTAAACCGTATGTGTCGGCTAAGGACAACCCGCTTTTCAGAGCCGAGAATGTAGGCCACAGGTTGACGAAGGATAATAAAACTTACAGCATGGCAGTAGTATCTATTAGTGCATCAGGTTCTCGGTTATAGATACACGTTTCCGTTGAGGTATCCCTAGCGTTGACAATATCATGCACCTTTTTAATTAGGTTGATATCGATTCCCAGGAACCCACTAACTGTATCGCTGGGCACTGAGACTGCAAAATGTTCCGCCGTTGTGATTGTACGTTTTGATATTTAACACTGACCAACAGCCGTCGCTTGTTGCAGCATTGGCATTCAAAACTGTTACGTGGTCGGCTCAGGATGCCGATTGGTTTTGTGAGGAGCGCTGAAACGTCCACGTCAGTGTTTCAATGTACCCCGCTGCATCAGACAACATGACGATCTGCCGAAACGCCTGAAGCATCACATTTTCCACGTTACTATATTTTTATAGCATCACATTTTCCACGTTACTATATTTTTATAGCATAAAGAGGGATCAGAATCCAATTCAAGTGAGATGAAAGACAACACCACACCCAACAATATGTCATGTGTTGGGACGTGCTAAAAGACTCGTTCTCTTCATTCTATAGACTCAACCGCTCTCAAGTGTCATAGATCATCACCCAGTGTCTCACCAACGGTACGCTGATGACACCCAAATATACAAATATAGCCACCCAACTGAAATAGAAGCTGATGCTCCCATCGAAAGAGTAGAGAGATGCATTTTGGATGTGCAATTATGGATGATATGTTTCCAGCTGCAGATGAATGATGATATAACTGATGCTATTCAGATCACAACACAATGACTTTCTCATTCACATCCTTTACCTCTAACAATAAATATCAGCAACACCATAATTAAATTCACACAGTCATTACGGAACCTGGGTGTTAATCGGGACAGTACTCTCACATTGCAACAACATGTCATGAACAAAGGTAAAGCTGAATATCTTGAGCTAAGAAGCATCAGCTCCATTCTCAACTTATCTTTCGGCTGATACCACTAAACACTTTTGTGTTCAGTAGTACTTTCAAGACTGGACTATTGTATCTCCATTCTATCTGGTTCGTCTCAATATCTACTCCAGAAACTTCAAAACACAGCTGCTCTGATCATCCTTAGAATACCATGATCATAGCACACCTCACCACTGCTCTGTACCATACACTGGCTATCCATTTGATCAAGAAGCAAACAAAATATTTGTTATCTGTGCTACGTTTCACTGATGAACCCCAGTCCAACATACATGAAATATGTTTACATTAGAAAAGCATGAGCTCATGTGATGACTATTATTATAAAATTTCCTGAACTGTTCAAAGCCAATGAGTTTATTATTTCCATTTTTTTATTTTATTTTTAATTTTTTTTATTTTTAATAACTGACAAGAAACAAAACTAAAGCAGAGATAAATAACATATACTAAATGTCATTGGATCGGCAACGTTTAGACTGGTATCCCAATAATCCCAAACTTCCATAGAAAATATAGAAGTTAGACCTATGCAACAATGATTCGACCCAATAACCCTGAAAATCAAAATATTTATATGAACCAAATATTTTCTGACATCAAATTCATTAGTAACACAGCCAGTCAGACTGTGTTCGAGTCTCAGGCTCGGCTGCATCGGTACGTGAGAAAGTCTGCTAGTAGATTCCTATGGGTCGTGGTTATTTCCGGGATTTGTCCTGTTTCCTCCTCTGCCGAATACACTAGCCGCCATGTATAAATATATTGTGCTTAAAATGTCGTTAAACCCACAACATCAATCACAACAATGAATGTTCAGAAAAGAGACATATTTCAAATTATGGCGAATTCTGATATCGCTGAGAAATATTGTAAGCGAACTTTCAATACAAGCATTTTTGTTTACCTTTATGATCGAAAGTCATAATAGTCCATGGAAATTAGAATGTTGCAAATATGTAATACTCACATGTAAAATAACATTCGATTAGTTTTCACGCTAAGTCATTTAGGATCGTTTACAAGACTAGTGTTGCAACCATATAATCATCTTGGTTTGATATTAGTTAAGATCCATTGAAATACAAAGCACCTTGCTAGCAAGATTGTAGCGGATTGTGCGTATTTCAATAAATCGAATCTTCATATCACCCATTATGATTTCAGTCAGCAAAGCTGACCCTGCCCAAAGGACAGCAGAGTCCACCCATATATTTTATTGGTTGTCTTGGGGACTGTCAGGCTAACTGTAGGTAGATGGGCTTTTGAAAAGCAAGTTCTAACAATTGCTGTAAAGGTAAACTAACATTACCTTTATAATTACAGCGAGGTCTATTTTCACAATAAAAGGATACTATTATGAATATAAACAAATGATTCAGGCAATAGATAATTAGTTGATTAACAATGAAAATTTAGAGGTGCCAAGATATGCAAATTAGCCAAAATGTTTACCGGCTGCCTTCCAGTTGATGCTTTCGTGTCATTAGCAACTATGACAGCTTTATGTGTTGTTGGTTTAGGTATGTACGCTTCAATGGGCTATTCCGTCGGAAAGAAATGCTATATCTGATAAAGGCGGAAGTTCGTTAGGTTTTTACCATTCTGTCATATTTGCCGCAAAGCAGCCTAAATCGCAAAAAAATAGACCGCATTTGCATTGCATTTTCCGTTCGTTATTAAACGATTGCTTTGTAAGGTTGTAGTTCTCTGGGCGTTGGTTTGCGGAGATTATCTGTGATGTGTATTCCTTGCTGACGTTAACTTTTTTGAGAGCCGTGGAAATTCTTCCTCGTCGATCTCACGATTTGCAGGCGGCACAAATGATTCGGGTTATCAGTCTAAGTTCCTTTCCTCCCATCCCCATTGGATGTATTTTAAGCTATATGGGTTCTCATTGCGATAATCAAGACGGTTAAAGTGGTTGAGATATCAGCCGGACTTGTGTTGACGTCGAGACCTTGTATCTAATGGTGACTGGCGGCACAAAGCTGTTATTATGGCTTTCGTGTGAAGTGTTTGCCAGACTGGCAGTACAGCCAGTATGTACTATTAAGACACCATTTACAAGGATTGAAAGTAAGTCAACGTTATTGTACGGCCATCTCCATAGAAGTTAACGAAGAAAGCAAGTGATGATGATAGTTTTGCTATGGTTGAGAGTAAATCATGATGTTTAGTGTTGAGTCTCATTGATAATAACTAGACACATTTATTGCCGTAACCCCAGCAATTGATGTAATTTCGTCAGCAATTACGTACACAGCCGTGAGATAATGTGCCACACGCATAAGCAACGGTGGTTGCCTACTAAACCGTATGTGTCGGCTACGGACAACCCGCTTTTCAGAGCCGAGAATGTAGGCCACAGGTTTCCGAAGGATAATAAAACTTACAGCATGGCAGTAGTATCTATTAGTGCATCAGGTACTCGGTTATATATACACGTTTCCGTTGAGCTATCCCTAGCGTTGACAATATCATGCACCTTTGTAATTAGGTTTCGATTCCCAGGAACCCACTAACTGTATCGCTGGGCACTGAGACTGCTAAATGTTCCGCCGTTGTGATTGTACGTTTTGATATTTAACACTGACCAACAGCCTTCGCTTGGTGCAGCATTGGTGTTCAAAACTGTTACGTGGTCGGCTCAAGATGCCGATTGGTTTTGTGAGGAGCGGTGAAACGTCCACGTCAGTGTTTCAATGTAACCCGCTGCATCAGACAACATGACGATCAGCCGAAACGCCTGAAACATCACATTTTCCACGTTACTATATTTTTATAGCATAAAGAGGGATCAGAATCCAATTCAAGTGAGATAAAAGACAACACCACACCCAACAATATGTAATGTGTTGGGACGTACTCAAAGACTCGTTCTCTTCATTCTTTATACTCAGCCGCTCTCAAGTGTCATAGATCATCATCCAGTGTCTCACCAACGGTACGCTGATGACACCCAAATATACAAATATAGCCTCCCAACTGAAATAGAACCTGATGCTACCATCCAAGGAGTCGAGAGATGCATTTTGGATGTGAAATTATGGATGATATGTTTCAAGCTGCAGATGAATGATGATCAAACTGATGCTATTCTGATCACACCACGACTTTCTCATTCACATCCTTTACCTCAAACAATAAATATCGGCAACATCATAATTAAATTCGCACAGTCATTACGAAACCTGGGTGTTACTCGGGACAGTACTCTCACATTGCAACAACATGTCATGAACAAAGGTAAAGCTGAATATCTTGAGCTTAGAAGCATCAGCTCCATTCGCAACTTATCTTTCGGCTGATACTACTAAACACTTTTATGTTCAGTAGTACTTTCAAGACTGGACTATTGTACCTCAATTCTGTCTGGTTCGTCTCAATATCTACTCCAGAAACTTCAAAACACAGCTGCTCTGATCATCCTTAGAATACCCCGATCATAGCACACCTCAACACTGCTATGTACCATACACTGGCTATCCATTTAATCAAGAAGCAGATAAAATAGTTGTTATCTGTGCTACGTTTCACTGATAGACCCCAGTCCAACATACATATCTGACCTCACCCAATTTTACAAACCAGCAATATACTTACACGCCTCTTCATATACTCATTATTCCCACTATGAAAACGAAGTCATATGTACAACATTATTCGGTAAACCAGGGCCCAGCAACGTGGAAAGAATTGCTCATTGAAAGTAAACACAGACACGGTGATACCTTTCAATGGCGCTCTTAAAATGCACCTTTTTCGACTGCAGGAACAAACTTAAAATTGTTTCCTACCTTAAATATTTTCAGCACGTTTTTAAGTTTTTTTTATTTCGTGGTGACATATTCCTTTTTTATTATTGACACCCATTACACGGACATTTTTTAAGGGTCTCGCCTTCATCTGTTGCAGTCGCATCTGTTGCAGATACTTGCTTGGCAGCCCTAGCCAGGAGAGCAAGGGCACGCATAGGAAATGCCTTTGTTTTTGTATTTGGGCCGAGGCTGAAAGTTCGAAGTCGATGTCGTCGGGCGTTTGATCTGAGTGGGCAATATCATGAGTGGGGAACGTATATGATGACTACCATAGCAAAGCCACTGTGAGACACCGTGGCATGACTTTAAGGCTTTGGACTTTTTAGATGGACACGGGCTGAGCTTCGTATAGTATTGCTTGTCGTTCTGAATGGGCTGCAACGTATGCAGGCTTCTGTCATGGCGTTCATATGACATTTTGATGGAGGCATTAGTAGGCTTCATTCTCCCCCTTGTACCCTTGAGATGGAGGTTTTTGCCTGAGGGGATCAAGTTATCGTATAGTTGGCATATGCCCACAACAAACTGCTTGACTGCAGGTTGAAGTAGTACATTGGGTAGATGCCGAGAACATCCTCCTGGCTTATCAGTCGGTCATAGTGAACATTGTGACGAGTCACAGCTTTGATTGCGTATTCTAGAATGATTTCTTTGACCATCTTCTGGTGGATTTTGATGTGTGGATTCAGCGCAATGGCATCCAGCTTGTCAAAGATTATCTGGTTGTCCTCTTGGCTGTTAAACCGTTACACTTTCTGAAAGTCAAGAAGCATGTGCTTTGGGGCAGTGATGCCCTGCCGTAACATTGACCGTTGATTGAGATTTCCTGGGAATCTGTAGTCATGGCCTAAGATGCTAAAGTGTTGCATGTCCCCACCCCACACCAAAACGTTAGGTATCCTATCACTAATTATGTGTCAGTCAGAAAACATGTATGCTTTGTAGGAATAAGAATAGAGTACTAAATGTTTTGAGATACCCTTATGGACGAGTAAAGTATGAGCTATTAGTTGACTCTAATATATTTACTGTTATTTCCATATCCTGTATTTTATTTCCGTCATGGTAGTAAACGCGAGGTTCAATCAAATACAGCGAAATAACTGTTTCAGGCTGACAATGATGTTTCAAATGAATGGACGCATATGTGGCTTGTATGCCGATCCAATGAAGAATTTTTTTATATTTTAATATAATAACATAAATTTCTATTGGAAATACAGTTGCGGTCCGATTGTGTCAGCAAGTTAGTCTCCGCCTAGAGACGGCACTGAAAGTACGAGTACAGTGAGAGTGACCTTGACTTTTCATGAATTTTATTGCTTAACCAAAGACGTGGGTTACCGCTATAACGCAGGAGAAGACAAGCGTGTAGAATTGAACCTGCTATAATGAGTATTCGGCATTTAAGTTGATGTTGCTGTCTCCCACAACATTTGTGTACGTGAACGCGGTCTATCGCTTCCGTCGAGAACATATCGACAAGTCATCACTGTGGATGTAGTATGGCGAGCACAACCTAAAATGATCATTGGGACAGCAGCCTTTTTCTAGGTAGCCTCAGAGTCTTTGCTAACGCCACCACCCCGCACTTGACAAATGACATATCTAAGCAGGCGTGATCTGTCTCGTCTACGATTGTGAATTGGGGCTGACAGACTTGAAAAAGGTTTCGGAGGAGAGAACGTATAGCGAGATGTTATGTGTGCTTTGTACGTGTCATATTGCATCTCATGTATGCTTCGGGCGCTGAGCACAGTGGGGCAGCAGCAGAGAGGGTGAACCCTACAACGTTTTGAGACAAAATTTGATTGAAATCTTAAAACGATCCTTCCAATAATCTCATTTTAACCAAAAAAAGGGTGAACTCTACAACGTTTTGAGACAAAATGATTGAAATCTTAACGAGCCTTCCCTACGAAATCTCATTTTAACTAAAAAAATGAAAACGGAAATTTTACGATTTTTCAATCAATTTTTTGTTTGAAATCTTAAAACTAGCCTTCCTACGATCTCATTTTAACCAAAAAAAGGGCGAACCCTACAACGTTTTCAAACAAAAAATTGATTGAAATCTTAATGAGCCTTCCCTACGAAATCTCATTTTAACTAAAAAAATGAAACGGAGATTTTTACGATTTTTTAATTAATTTTGGTCGCAACTTGTTGTCATCCACCCTCTCTGCTGCTACAGGTTAATAATTCTTTTACGATTTTAACCGAATATTTGATCCAGTCCGATACGATATCGTGTCCGAGGATCATGTAGATTTATTGTTGCGAATCCGTACGGAGTCGACTGAGCATGACTAAAGAAATCTCGAAATTGATTGAAGTCCATATCAGAACACCATGTCTGCCAAATATTTCTAAGAGTATGAGTATCAACTCCGTTGAATACAGTAAGAATATTGCAGTTATCTCTGATGACTTTTGGAACCTGAGTGTAGCGTTGAGTGACATATATCACGTCAGTGTTTTTATGCCTGCCTCTGGAAAAGATCCTAGCAGGATTTTTTTGTTTATCCAACATTATATCGTCGTATACGACTAAATTGTTAATATCTCCATCAATATCATCAATACTCGGTGCTTCATCGATATCGGTTATAAACTCAATAATACCCTCTCCGGATTTTTCTACCGCGCTGTCGTTAAAATCTTTTAGCACTTCATAACATCGTTGATCATCTACGCTAGGGGCAATTAAATACAACTTATCCCACTTCATCCATCTCATTATTAAATTGAGTAACAATTGCGTTTTACCGGATCCAGAAGGCCCGATTATAATCATCCGGATAGAGTTTGGTAGCGCTGCATGATGCTTAACTGGTTCTCTTGTTTTAGTCGCTGAAAAATCAATTATATCCATATTTCTATACATAAATTATGGATCTATATTGTGTGAAGTGTAAAACGCGTACTGGCACAGATGATGTGACGACGGTTACAACTAAAAATAACCGATCAGCGCTTTCTGGTAAATGCGTGCAATGTGGTACAAAGAAATTTAGATTTGTGTCTATGAGATCTGATTTAAAAAAAAAACGAGGAGGTGATATCGCAGCCAAATTGGCAAAGCTCCCTGGAACCCCATGGGCAAAGTACCCCGGAGAAAAGCACCTTCCAGGATATAGCTACTGTGGACCGGGAACCAGACTTGATATCAGACTCAATGATCAAAATCAGCCCCGACCCGGTGAAGAACCAATAAACGCCATTGATAAGGCCTGTCACCTTCATGATGTTGCTTATAAAAGCAGCAATCTGCAACACAGACATCTCGCGGATGTGAAATTAATTCATGCGTTAAATGCTATTCCTGATAAATCCTTCAAAGAAAAATTGGCTTCATTTTTGATAAAATCGGCTATGAAAAGTAAATTGATGTTAGGTGCCGGTAATTAATAATATGGAATCAATTTATTATTCCCCAAGAGGATACTGGAGGGGTAAATCAGCAGTCCATAAACTCGCTAGCGCTGCAAAAGTGAAAAAAACCACTGCGGTAATTGGTTATCCAAACAGGCACTATGGCAAATTTATCTACCACCGCCTAAACAAATTCAATTCTCGCATTTTGATGTGACCGCTCCTAATGAAGTTCATCAGGCTGATATATTATTTCTGCCACATGATCGTGGTTACAAATACGCTTTAACCGTAGTTGATATTGCAAGTCGATACAAAGAAGCAGAACCGTTAAAAACAAAATCAGCCACTGAAGTCGCTTCTGCATTTGCAAGGATTTATCGACGAGGTCCTCTGCACTGGCCAAATCTATTGCAGGTTGATCCTGGCAAGGAATTTCAGGGTGTAGTGTTATCTACAATGAAACATCATAATGTCACCATACGACGAGGGCATACTGCGCTACATCGCGATCAGGCCATTGTAGAACGATTTAATCGGACGATTGCTGAGCGGTTATTTGGATATCAATACGCAAAAGAATTCATTCAAGAAAAGCGATCACGTGAATGGGTTAAAAGATTACCATCTGTGATTACTGCACTGAATAACGAGATTACTAGAACAATCAACATGAAACCTATCAACGCGATTAAAAAGAAGTCAATACTTGAAAAACCACAAAAAGATTTCAAAGAACCAATTCTTGGTAGTAATGTCATTGTGAGGTACTTATACGAACCAGGAGAGCTTGAAGGGGGGTAGAAAAAGGGCTACTGATCCTATTTGGAGCGTCACTGCACACAAGATATCTAGTATAACACGATCAACTGGTAGACCTCCAGTCTATAAACTGGATTCAACTGCCCCTCAAAGAGGATTTACTCGACAACAACTACAGGTAATTCCCGAGGATACTCAATTGCCACCGCATGGTCTTAACTAGCACCGTTGCGTCTATTGCACTCAAGACAAGTCAACATCACATTATTTCTGACATGACCGAGACTGTTATTTTTTCTGTCTACGGTAAATTGGCGAGGATCCTTATCCGAATACTGCCAACGCATTATACAATTGCAACTCGCGCAGTGATTATTCTGTTGTTTCTTCAAAGTGATTATTAATTCAGCATCAATATCAAATTCTCGTTGTTTTTTTTGTCCTGTTGTTTGTAACCGGAGAGTTTTTTATTAATGATGCTAACATCAATATCACTTATTGTGGTGTCATTATCATCGAAAATAATTCTTCGAAGTTGATTTATTTTTCGTACTCTGGATACTGCGAGATAGACTAAATTCGACCATTCGATGTGATTATCCACCATCCAAACAATTGTGTCTGTGATAGTCAATCCCTGTGAAGAATGTATCGTCGCTGCGTATCCTAGAGTCCACGGGGATTTATTAGCACGCAATGCATTTTCGACGACGCTGATATCAACCAGCACAATATCATTTAATACGAGAATTTGTTTTTCACTCTGTCCTGGAATATCAACTTCAATGTTCTGTTTTCGTGTATCCGATGGCCTATAACAAAGGGGTACTGGAAGCGTTGCAAATTTTTCTTTATGCAATTCAAATAACTTCATCTGAAGTGTGTCCCTGACTATTTTTCTACTTGCAATTATCAAATCATTTGGTCTCCATGTTTCCCAGAAATCATTCATTTGAGTTTCTGAAATCACTTCACGCGCTATTTCGCACTGGATTCTATCCGGTTGTAATCTAATTAGTTTCTTAAATTCTCGTAATCGTTCATCAAGTGATCTATAATCAGTGGTAATTTCTTCATAGTAGTCTACAAAACCCTTTAGCCATTCATGTGGAGATGCACCGACAAATGGTGGTGGTTGGCCGTGATCACCGCACATGACGACTTTTGTGTTTTTGTTTAACAACCACTCGAGAAATGTTTGTAATACATCTAATGACACTGTGCATATTTCATCCCAAATTATGATTTCAGGAATGAATTTATCACCCATACGCTCAGGAGTCCATTTGTCACCCTTCCATCGAAAGAAACTATGGTAAGTACAAGCATTTACCCCTCGCTGTATCATCTCTCTGGAGAGTCTGTGAGTCGGTGTTAGCACAATCATGGTTGACCGACGAAATAATTCAATTGCACGAGTTGTCTTTCCTGACCCACCACAACCGTTTAAATAAACTGTCTTGTATCTACATACTGGATCAGATACCGGTGGTGCATTAGAAAATTCTGATTGAATTTCAATACGGTTACAACAAAGATATTTATCATCCATGGCAACGTCTGCGGATTCACAATACTCATGTAGCATCTCCTTTTTAAATCGCCAACGCCCCCACGCTTCCTCCGGATCTGTGAATTTAGCTACAGCTGATTTGTACTTATTGTGTATATACATCGAATCAAGTGGCCACTCTAACCGCGGTATTAGGAAATCTATTTATCATCGAAAATAGATTAATAGAAGCATAGGCTAGCATTGAACTTCTCAAATGTGTGTGCTGGGAATTATATCCATCACAGTAGGTAACAACCGTACCCATTTTCTCACCATTGGATAGAAAAGCATCCTTACGGGATACAAGTTTTCCCTGTTTCATTAAATCCGCTACAATAAAATCGTATTCAGCGACATCTATGATCAACCGCGAAGAGTATTTTGCGTTGTCGTATCGTCCACCCTGGGTAAATTTACCGATTATTCTTCGTCCGAGATCCTTTGCTTGTTCTTTTTTAATTTCAAATAACTTCTTAGACTGATTCATGATTTGTTCTTCATTGAAATCCGGGAATTGTTTTCGCTGTTCGCTGATTATTCTATCTAGATCGGGTTGTGGTAGCCAAACTTCTTTCTGAGCTCGATAGCATATAATAGCCTCGGAAACAATTAACGATATTAGCATACCACAATCAATCATATATCTCAATAGCACTATTGGCATCCAGGCTTTTTCAGATAGGTGTTTACCGAGCCAAACATAACTACACGGATGTAACCCTGTAGCTAATTCGAATGATATCACACGAGCGAATCCGGTTAAATCAAAATCAGGCAATGGTCCATTAATCGCAACACGAGTCATTTCATGTGTGGGGTGTCCTAATCGTTTGAAGTACTCAGCGCATTCCCCATATCCGAGAAAACTTCCGGGGTAACACGCGGATATATCAATTGAAATCATACCATCACGATGGTATTTCGTATTCCACAGTCCTCCATGACCAAATCCGACGCAACTCGACTTAACATCCTCGAGAAAATCACTTCGTGTTGGACGCCATGAGTTTTTTTCTCTTGCGAAGTGAGCTACCACTGATGGAATAGTAAAACTATCCGTGAGTAGTTTTTCATGGGAATTCTCCGGTGAAAAATCACTAGCGATTTTTCTCATTCTGGTATCTAATTCTTCAACGCGATATAATTCACCATTTGGTTTTACAAATTGATCGAATCCTATTTCGGGATCTTCATCACTTCTAAGTAACCACACTGACACAGGATCATCCTTACACAATGAATGAATAGCATCAAATAATCTCTCTTCATAGAAAACATCCCCGATGAACTCCTTAGGAATATATTTCACGGTTCGTTCTCGTGGAAATACTGTTACCGCAGGTGTCCACGCGTGTTTGTTATGATCAATAATCTGTATTGGTGCTCCATTTTTGTTATATTTCGGTTTGTATAAAACCTCTCCGGTTATCGTCATAACTGTTATTGGAAATCTTAATGATGCTTCTAATTTAGCTATATCAGAAATCTTTGCACCATGCTGTTTCACTGTCAGTTCCCACTCGGTTATTTTCCTTCGTCGCAGATCAGTTAGTTTATTTCCTCGGGATGCATTTGTGAAGTGTTCTATTATTCGTTCTGCTACACAATTCAGTGAACTAGAATACTTCATAGGAGCTAGTTTTGCGATATCGGGTTTATCATTTAACGGATATATCCCATAAACCATTGCTGTTACGGGATAAGATCTTTCGTAGTATGGTTTGTCAATGCCGGTTAGAATTCCTGGTTTGGAATCTCTACTCACAATGACAGCTTTTTTATTCTTGAGGATTGGTTCAAATTTATCCCTAATAATCCATTTGCCATCGACTTCGATAATGAATTTGATTCGGAAAAAATACCGTTTTTCCCCAACACGTGAAATTATCACTGCTGCTTTTTCATCATTCATGGTAGCATCAACAACACCATCAATTCGAAATGTTGACCAACAATAAGATGCTCCATCACGCTTGAATTCATTAAAACAATCTCTGATTTTACTAATCATGGCTTTATCAAAAATTGTATTCTTTGGTGTATTAGAAACTATATCGAGATTGAATTGAGCATCTTTCCAGGATAATTTCTTGGATGTTTTTTTAGGTTTATCGAGATTAAATTTAGGATTGATTTTGTTACGTTTTTTGGGTCTATCGAGATTAAATCTAGGATTGATTTTTAATAATCTCTTAAACTCTTTCATGTTTCCGTCTATTGGACGTTTGTTACGTTTTTTGGGTCTATCGAGATTAAATCTAGGATTGATTTTTAATAATCTCTTAAACTCTTTCATGTTTCCGTCTCTTGGACGTTTGTTACGTTTTTTGGGTCTATCGAGGTTAAATCAAGGATTGATTTTTAATAATCTCTTAAACTCTTTCATGTTTCAGTCTCTTGGACGTTTGTTACGTTTTTTGGGTCTATCGAGATTAAATCTAGGATTGATTTTTAATAATCTCTTAAACTCCTTATCAGCATTGAATTCAGCATTTTTCGAAGTCAATCTCTTGAACTCTTTCATGCTATACTAAAAACAAGTGTCTAAATGAAAGATTTATGTATAATGAATCCCCTGCAAATGGATCAGTCATTGAATTAGACAAATAGTATAGTATACGAATGACCCAAGCATTCAGACAGCACCCTGTGAGTACAAATTATGAAGCATCCAGTGATGGTGTTGTAAGACATTGTAGACTGAAGAACCCAGTTGGGAGGGATAATGGTATGGGGTATTTGATGTTTACTGTTGGAAAGAAGAAATATTACAATCTTCGTTTCGTGTATGAATGTTTCCGTGGATTGATCAAAGATGGTTTTGTTATTGATCACATTGATTCTAATCCGAAGAACAATTCCTTATCAAATCTTCAAGCTATCACACAGAGTGAGAATTCCAAACGAGGAAGAACTGGCACTTGTTCAAAAAAAACGAAACCAGTAAAATCTTTGAATACAATAACTAACGAAGAAAAAGTATTTAAATTAATATATGAAGCCGGCAAGTATTTTAATATTTGTAGACCCTCAGTACGATATGTTGCAGAGGGGGTTTGTCGATCGGCTATTTCAAAAGGGACCGGACAAAAAATTCGATTTAGTTACGTCTAATGCGTCATATTTTTCATTTAGAAATATATCATTATTATAGAATAATGAATTCTGAAAACATGAATAGCATCATATCCGAGATTTCAAAATTGAAAAGTTGGGATATTGAACTATCGGATGGGTTAAATCCTGATCAAATCATGTCTGATTTTCAGGATATAGAATACGGAGTTAACAACAATAAATACATGCTGCCAAAGAAGTATGCGCTCATCAAAAGAATTCAGAATTCTATTCGGGACTCTCTTGCATTCTCCAGTGACGTAAGTGTGTTCGCTCCGTTGTATACCATCGTAGAACGAATACGAAAAAAATTGGGGTACGAATACGAATTGAAAAAGGAGGTTAATTCTAAAGTTAGAAACCTACGGGCGTTAATTCAAGAAAATGAACAATTTTGATTGACCATTTATCATTATTTGATTGACCATTTATCATTATTTGATTGTGACCGTCCCTCATAGAGATTTTAATTTTTTTTAGCATTTTTTGATTGATAATGTCAAAATCAGTGAATAAAAAATTGATGGCTGGTTCGGATTGATCAAAAATAGAATGTTGAAAGTGTCATTATTAATTATTTTATATACAATTTGGACACTTTCAACATCGATGAACGAAGCTGTCTCACGATGAAATAACACTTCCATGATGGTGTTAGGTCGGATTGAAAAATTGTTTTACAATTGAAAAATTGTTTCTGATTTCAAATAATGGTCAATGAAGCATTAACAACCCGATTGGCTCGTGAACGACTGGATGCAATTAAGAGATTTGTACCAATTCGTGACTCTGTACGGAATAAACTGCAACAACGACAGAGTCTTCAGACTGATTTTGCTGCCGGATCTGAAGAATTGTTTAAACCGGTAACAACAGCAACGAAGGGGATAGAGCGTGCTATACTGGGAGATGTTCCTGAGACGGGGAAATCTGTTATTGGTGAACTCGAAAAAATAGCAGCGAAAACTGAACAAACAGAACAGGCCGTACAAAAACTAGAATCAAAAAGAACAGTAGATGATTTACTCGTGAGATTTAACGAAGAAGGGTTAGCAGAAATTGATAAGACTGATCCAGCAGAAATTCCTGCGCTTGTTGTTACGTCCTATGAAAACAGAAAAAAATGGTTGAAACCAGAACATCATAAATATGTTAGAAATATAACTCACTGGGCTGATATAATCTATAAAATCAAAACTAAAAAAAGTCAGACTAAGAAAGATAGTGCATCATACATTGAATATATCAATGCGGTGGGTATAGTGTATAATCAATTTGAAGAACTAAAACAACAACAAAAACCACCAAAATTGCAAAGGCGGCGACAGCAACCTTTAAAGAAAATCTTCTTTTCACCTAAAAAACAACAAATACCACGTGATGATGATCCTCTTGGTTATTTACAAAGAGCCGATTTAGACGAAATGGAAAAACAGGATGAAGCAACTGGTTATAGCGGAAGTGGATTAAGAGATTCCAGTGTTTCATGTCCTGGTAGTGTTCTCAGTGATATATCACGGTTAGAGGTTCTTGTAGGAGGGTTCCGAGCTGGAAATAACTCACCGGAAATAATTAATGAAGCAGCTGATATCTGTAGACGATTATTTCAGGGTGGTATCATGGATATCAGCACATATCGAGATTTCATTGGCGAGTTAGTGGAAAGTGGGTATCACAGTGATTAATCACCGAGACTGAATTGAAAAGTCAATTGAAAAATTGTTTCTGATTTCAAATAATGATCATACACTACAATCATGATAAACCAACCCCCGTCTACGTAGTTAATTCACGGTTTCCGGTTTATAGAGCATACTACGGAGATGGTTTAGGTAATACCATTGCAGCGTTATTTTCAAGAATGGCTCCAAAAGTGATGCCGTTAGCTAAACAACTAGGAATGAAAGCCATTGATGTTATTCGTGATAAGGGTATTAGTGCTGTTAGAGATTTCGCTGGAAAAGCGTTTTCAGCTGCGAAGAATAAAATAACATCATTAGTGAGACGAAAAAAGAAACCGGTACCATTGCCATCTACAGCAGAAATGCCTGCAAGTGTTAGTAGAATAATAAATAACGCAGTAGATGAAAAACTAGCATCATTGGTGACTCCCTTGATAAATCAAGGGGACCAAAATAACATGATAGCAAACATGATAGCAGGAAGTGGCTTTAAAAAAACACGACGATGAAATGGAAAATCGCGATTTAGACTCTGATAAATAGAATAAAATGTTCAAAAGGTCACCTGATCCAGCATTTGATATGGATGCTCCAGTTCTCAAGAATGATTCTGTACGCGATTTTCAATTTTATTCTTATCACGCAGTACAACCAGATCTCCGATCGCGAATTGAACTTCAAGTTCATGATACCAGTAAATATTTTCTACCGTGTGAGGCATTTATTGAAGTAGAAGGAGAACTTGTAACAAATGTTGCAGCTGATACCCCATATGCAGATAACGCAAATGTCCGAGTTGGTTTTGTTAATAACGGCATAATGGCGTTATTTGAAAGCGCTAGATATCTCATTGATGGAAAAGAAATTGAATCCATTGACCGTGAAGTTGATGTGGCCACAACAATCATAGGGTTAGCGAGATATTCTGATGATTATACAAGATCAGCGGGTCCATCTATGATGTTTGCAAAGGATACCTCTGATAACGCTGATCACCTTCAATTCATTAAAGTGTTAACAGCAAGAGATAATGCAGAAGCCGATCAACAGGAAGCAGCTAATCCAGAACGTCGAACTAGACCCGGAGCTGCGTTTGATATTCTCGGAGGCGTTAATGGTAATCTCAATTTAGGATTTGCAACACGTGTAGCAACGTTGCATGGGCAGCGTCGACGATTTTCATGTGCAATTCCACTGCATCATATATTTGGGTTCTGTAGAAACGTCCGAAAAGTTTTTTATGGAGCTAAACACACAGTAGCGCTTGTACGAAAGGGTACTGATGATGATGCAATCTGGCGTAATGCTGGAGTTGCTGCCGGTAAAGTTATTTTAACAAAACTATCATTATGGATGCCAGTGTTAACTCCATCAATCACAGAAGAACAACGACTACTATCATTTATGGACCAAGGAGGAAAGTCGTTGTTGAGTTGGTTATCAGTGACCACGGATATTAAACAGGACAGTGTTGATGGTACATTCACATGGCACCTGGCATCAAAACAAGGTGTTTCAGCTCCACGTCATATATTCGTAGCGTTACAGAATAATGCGCGAGTTGGTAATCAAGAACGAAGCCATATGATATTTGATCAGTTAGGTGTTAATGAAGTCTCGCTGAGAATAAACGGACAGCAGGAACCATCCGAGGATATACAACTTGATTACGGTCAGAATCATATTGCACGCGTGTATCATAACCTGTTGTCATATATGTCACGTGATCTAAATGTGGATACTGGTTTGCAAATATCACAATTAGATTTCAAAAACCTCTATCCGATTTATTACTTTTCATTGGAACATCTTGATTTAACAAGACAATCTGTCGTTGATATACACTTTAGAGCCCGTGTAACCCGTCCGACTGGTCCACCAGTTGGTGGGGTACATCCTATCCTTATCCCGAATTACAGAGCGGTTGCTGTCATTCTCAGTGATAAATCAATGCTACTTGAAGGTGTTGGTGGAAGAATGAGAGTGGTAGATGCACCAGTGGAAAACATGTAATTGAAAATCCGAAGGATTTTTCCATTAGAATCAATCTATTATGTATATGTCATATAGTGTTATTAGTGTTGCGTTAACTCCCGGTCAATTAAAAAAATTGCAATCGGAATCAGCTAAAAAATGTGGAACCAGAATCACGTTGAAACCCAACCAAATGACTGGTGGTGCAAATAAATTATCACTAACAACTCGTCAAATAAAACATTTCAATGATGCACTTGCAGCCAAAAAAGGTGTTCAGATTACTCTCTCTGCGGCTGCTATCAAAAATATGATTAAAACAGGCGGTATATTTCCGTTGTTAGCTGCGATTCCAGCATTGATTGCAGCAGTAGCCCCAGCAGTGGCTAAAGCAGCGGCGTTAGGAGCCGTTGGTACTGCAGCAGGAATGGCACTAAAGAAAGCAACTGGGAAAGGATATAAAAAAAAGGGACGATCCGTTCACGGATTGGGTCTAAGACTACCAGGAACCCCGTATTCGTGGTACAGCGGAAAGGGTCTAAGACTACCAGGAACCCCGTATTCATGGTACAGCAAAAGAGGTCTAAGACTACCAGGAACGATTTATTAATTCAGAAATCTTCGATGGTTCCCAAATCTTCGATGGTTCCCATGTCCAATTTTGATTTAATGGATGCTGCTAAAAAACTAGCGATTAAAAATTTCAGAGGTGTTTTTATGAAAGATCAATTACCTCATCAACCAAACAGCGTTGAAACCGGAATCATTAATTTAGATAACAGCACCGGGCCCGGAACTCACTGGGTTGCATACGCTATTGATCCACGTGGGATTGTCTATTTTGATTCATATGGATTAGCCCCACCAAAGGAGTTTTTGCGTTATATAAAAACCCTTCCAATGAAGACTTGGTATTCTACGCTACCAACACAACAAATGAATGACCCACCAATATGTGGCAGCGAAGTATTAAATGTCCTTGATGCTATTTCTAACTCCTTGAGTAACCCAAGCGGAAAACCACCACATGTTGTCGTTAATGAATACACTAGTAATCGCTGGAAATCGAAACGATTTTAGAGAGAGAATGAGTTTTACAATAACATGATTGATATTTGGGGGAGATCTTTGAAACCCAAACCCGATGGCACTGCACCCCCTGATTCTATCAAGGATATAAAAAAAACAATCAAGGATGAAATCGCTGAGACGTTAAATTTAGCAAGTGTTGACCCGAACGAAATAGTTGTATTTCAGGACAAACAGGGTAAATTGAAATCCAGTAATGTGTCGTTGCATGATATTTTAACACGAACACATGACGCCGCCGATAACGCTATTGCGCTATTTTCCGATCAGGGTAAACTCAAACCGGGTGTACTCGTTTCGACGATTACAGATCGATTAAAAACTCTCAACGATGAATTAAAAAATTCTGTGTTTGTACTACAACACTTGAATCTAAAATTGAAGAAAACGGAAAACAGTTTTCAGTTTTTCGTAGAAACATCGTGGATAAATTTATTGGAACCCCGTTAGATAAAATTGAAATAAAACTCCCTGATATTAAAAAATCCATCGATGAGACAAAAACTTTCATCGAAGCCATCAAAGGTGATTTTTCGAGGATGATAACAATCATTGAAAAAACAAAAATTCCTCATGAGAAAACCAATAACGTCGTGTACACAATCCAACACGGATCATTTGAGTGGACACCTACAAACAACAAATTAGATATCACTGCAACCGTTAAGGGTATTTATCGATTAACACTAGTAACACCATTGACTCAATTTAATATATCATCGTCGAGTTCATCCGGCGTCAACAATACGATTTCAACGATCATCGACAAGGATACAACTGAAAAGTTCACTATAACAGCTACTGATAAAAATTTGATTGGGGTTTCAGCAACCTGGTATGTGGAATTCGTAGCGGATTTAAGTAAATAACTAAATTGAAAGGAAAATCCTTCGGATTTCACAATTGAAAACGCTAGTGTTTTTAAAATAACAATGATTTCATCAACGCAATGTCACTATGATCAGGTCAGAGAATTTCAGAATAGACTCAAAACCCTCACTGAGGAGTATCAAATAAAAATGAAAAAATACCGCCGAAGAATCACCGCAATTGATGTTATTATGTACTCGGTGTCAAGCGTTCTCACTGGCGCAGGAATAATACTTGCATCGGTTACAATGATTGCCCCGGTCGTAGTTCCAATTTGCATTTCTGCGGTGGCTACAATCGGGGGTATATCAACCGGGATAGCAAAAAGGATATCATCATGCAGCCAACGCAAACTGCAGAATTACTTCTATTTCATATTGCATCAACCGCATACTCGCAGTTATCCCTGATGATATCGTCGTCACTCGATAATACGATTATATCAGATAGTGAATTCTCAGCGATGGTCAGTATTTTTTATTCCGCGATATCAAAATTAGAGCGACAACATGAGTATAATAACAATGACAACACCGATGGAATTAGAAAACACGAACCAAAAAAAACAAAATGATCTCAATAATATCAACCATACCAGATTGTGAGTTCTCAGTGATGGTCAGTATTTATGATTCCTCGATACCAAAATTAGAAATAAATCATGAGTATAATAACAATGACAACACCGATGGAATTACTTCAACGAGTAGTGGAGAACACGAACCCAGTACAAACAAGCATGATATCAATAACATCAACGAATCCTGAATTCAGTGTGAATTTCCCTAGCCCAGTCCCCGTGAAGGAGATAGCGCTAGCAAAACTACGAGTGTATCACAGTTGGCCTAATATCAGATCAAAATCATTTGGTGGTCAACAACCCAATAATTCTTTAGTGTTTGCAAATAAGAATAAAGATGACGGGACTCCAGACTGGAACGTCGTTTCGATACCAACAGGGTCATACCAAATCGAACAAATCAATGATGAATTCGCTCGTAGAATAAAATCGATTACTGGAAAAGAATCAAAAATCGCTATAACAGTTCATGAGCCGACGCTATCATCCGCAATTGAGATAAGTACAGAAGGATACGTCGTAGATATCTATCAGAGTTCTATTAGAACCGTACTAGGATGGCCTGAATTACCACCAGGGGGAAAAACCGTTGATTTACCAGAACCACAAAAAAATTATAATGTCACCGACGTGATAAAAAATAATAATCCAATAAGGAGTTATAGAGATCACATAATCGCTATAGATTTTTTTGATTTCGTATACCAACCAACTGGAAGAGAGAAGCCAGGGGAGAAAATAGAGAAATATTATTTTGTTAACAAACCTAAAATCATTGGTATGAATCATTTAATAAATACTGATTTATCGCTGTTGTTAATACCCCTTAAATCCGGCTCTCTCACCCGAGATGAATTTATCAGCGTCGTAGAAACATGTAACAAAATTATCGACGATATGGAAACATTTAACCTAAAAATTATTCAGTATATATTAGATGAAGATAACCCCAAATCGAGAACAAGATTTGCATCAGACTATAATATCCGCGTTGAAGATATCCCGACATTCAAACTACCGGGATATAACGTACCGGAACTAAAAAAACTTCTCAGTGATGCCATCGATGTTGGTTTTAAAATAATTCATGATGCATGGAAAAAAACAGCATCACCGGAAATAAAAATCCTCAAACATAATAATGACCCAGATGGTGGTGGCAGGCATATTGCTCCGTTCATCGGTGATTGCGCTCAATTTAGTATGTGATGTTATCGAAGGAAGCTATCAGATTAATCTCGAACGATCAAATCAAGCCCAGCAAGGGTATATTCTTTATTCGTTTTCACCAATAGCTCCTCCAGGATTCCTGATTATTGAAAACCTAATTAATCCTGTCTACATGCGATGCCATAATAATTCATTAACGAGAATTAATTTCAAACTCACAGATCAGTCCAATAATCTAATTGATCTACAAGAGGAGGTGTTAGCGATTAGTCTGTTTGTGAAATCCTGAAAGGATTTTCATCATAAAGACTGGATCAAATCATTTCTTATTTTTTGTTAACCCAGAACTGAAAATTCTAGCAGCAGAGAGGGTGATGACAACAAGTTGCGACCAAAATTAATTAAAAAATCGTAAAAGTCTCCGTTTCATTTTTTTAGTTAAAATGAGATTTCGTAGGGAAGGCTCGTTAAGATTTCAATCAATTTTTTGTTTGAAAACGTTGTAGGGTTCGCCCTTTTTTTGGTTAAAATGAGATCGTAGGAAGGCTAGTTTTAAGATTTCAAACAAAAAATTGATTGAAAAATCGTAAAATTTCCGTTTTCATTTTTTTAGTTAAAATGAGATTTCGTAGGGAAGGCTCGTTAAGATTTCAATCATTTTGTCTCAAAACGTTGTAGAGTTCACCCTTTTTTTGGTTAAAATGAGATTATTGGAAGGATCGTTTTAAGATTTCAATCAAATTTTGTCTCAAAACGTTGTAGGGTTCACCCTCTCTGTTGCTGGGGCACATATCTGACAGTAAAAGGCGAATGTTTTACTACATTACCAGGTTTGTGACTATTGTGTCCCGCACGATAGTGAAGTGCCATGAGAGTGACATATGTTTGAGAGATCGTTTCGCATAGGGCGGATGTTTTTCGGAGAGTCAAGTAATGCTTAGAGAGCCGGTTTACCACCTGCAGTAGCAAGATATGGCAGCGCCTTTTGTGCCTTAGGTTTGAAAGTTTTCATTGTATTCGAGCTCAACTGGCCAGTGATGCAGTGGTCACGATGCTTCCGGAAATATGGCTTGAAAAATATCACTCAACCCACTAGTGTGTACGAAATATTTTTTGGGGGAAGCGACCGCTCGCACGTGTAAAATGCTGTGCAGTTTCACGAGCTAACCGCGTGTTTTGTAGTTTCCCTGCTGGCGGACGATGTCAGAGCAACACTATATTCGCTGTTCCATATTCTCTTATATACACACCCTTTTAAAGCGTAGGACATTCTTGGATATGATGTTGGAAGGTGAGCATCCAGTCACAGCGGTCCGAAGGGATGTCTTCCTAGTAGATCACCGTCAAGACGGCAATATTAAGGTCGCTTAGTGGCTAAACGTAGCATTAGAGGAATGCGTCAAATGAATACTTTTTAAAGTTAGTAGACACATCGGTGTTGTTCAGAAGGCAGTATTTCCTGATTGATCTGCAGTAAGTCTTCCTCTCCTATCGTCTAGAGTATTTTCGCATTTATATCAATTTCACGTGGATCAGTATGGACTCCCGAACGTGTTTCATTAAGCATGCATGGATTGGCCCTCCTATCAAGGGCCGCTCGAAACCTAAGTCATTGGCAAAAACGGTCTGGGATATTGTTGTTGCCTCATCTAATAAACATTGAAGGTCATGTCAATGACATATCGTGTGAGATGATGTCATGATTCCTATTCCAGTGGTTCCACGGCTTTTTGTATAATTGAGAAGCCATGATTTTAATGAGCTGCTAAAATCCTTGCATTGTCTGAGATATTGACAAAATATATAATGGTGTACTCCATATCTTTTCCAGCCCTTTCTCATACATATCTCCAAATAAAACTAAGCGTTTTCTTTGATCACTGCCATCTCACCTCTGTCTGCGTGGGTTCGAGTCTCAGATTCGGCAAATGTGGGCATGTAGCTTATCGTGGGTAGCTTTCCGTGGATTTTCCCAGATTCTTCCTCCACCATTAACACTGGCAGTCATGTATAGCCTATTGCGTGCTGGAAAATGGCATTAAACCCTACAAAAACAACAATATACTTAGAATACAAGACAGATAAAATACAGAATATAACAATAGAGAATATAAGCAAATCAAATACAATGCACAGCACATAACCCACGAACCAGCATTTATCATTGTACCACAGAAAAACACGAATGATACACTACCAGTCTTCAAGGCTGTACTTTTTCCTACATAATAAATCCCTGATCTTTCACTTGCGTGAAATTCAAGTGCTCTTCATCTTCACCACTCGTACTGCTCGAGGTGTTGTCCGTCTCAAGAACTAGAATAGGAATGCCAGAAGCTTTCTGTTAATATGGTGGGAAATTGATTTTAATACACGTGAGGCACGGGAATCGTGCACACCGACTGATTACTCACTCACACACTCACTTATGACTAACACGCACATTGGTACACGACACGAGTACATGCTCTCTCTCTCTCTCTCTCCCTCCCTCTCTCTCTCTCTCTCTCTCTCTCTCTCTCTCTCTCTCTCTCACACACACACACATCTATCTATCTATCTATATTATATATTATATATATATATATATATATATATATATATATATATATATATATATATATATTCGCTCTTCAGAAACCTGATTAGAGGTGACCAGATTGTCGTTGATGGTAGAATTAAGGGTGGAGATTATTACCATCACGGCATTTATCTCGGGGATGGAATGGTAGCGGATTTTGGAGGAGACGGTAAAACAAATGCAAAGCCTAGAATAGTGAGCATTGATGAGTTTACAGACAATGGGAAACGCAGACTTGCGCGTATAAACTACAAGATGGGACAATGTCTTTCTCCTGAGGAATCAGCAAGGAGCGCCGAAGAATTTGTGGCGAACCCCGATCTATGGGGATCATACCATGTTCTGTATAAAAACTGTGAACACTTTGCGACGAGATGTAGAACGGGAATCGCCACTTCAAGACAAGTGCTCGAGAAGGTCATTGAGTGCATCAAGAATCCTGCGAATGTGATAAAATATGTTTTGGTTCTAACTAATGCAGGATCTAAGTCTGGTTTGGGTTTTACTTCGTAACGAAAAAGTGTTGTCCATACAGTAAGAGATACTTTTCCATGAATTAAATTCAGAATATACCATAATTATAAACTTATTAAGTCACATTGCTTAAGCCAATTATTATATGACACTTGTTGTAATATACACTCTGAAAATATATCTTCTT
Organism: Unio pictorum; assembly: GCA_030141615.1. Lineage (NCBI taxonomy): Eukaryota > Metazoa > Mollusca > Bivalvia > Unionida > Unionidae > Unio > Unio pictorum. Next base: position 6,999,870 of record JARLTB010000322.1, read on the forward strand.
TTGCGTACTTTTAACAATTTATACTGTGGCACTGATTTTCCCGTGTCTGTAAGTGAACTGCTTTACAGTTTCATTGTAGATTGAGTATATCAAACGTGCTGCACTCACAATACATGTTGGTATGCACATTGTCAACCGATTAACATGCTGCATAGCAGCTTACGTACGTAGGAACGAATACTTTACGTGCGAGGGATACAATCTGACATGATGACGTCACACTTTCATGGCATGCGTCCATTACATTATTAGTATTGATCATCTTTGTCCAAATTACTATTATGATTAACATTTTCTGATTCTGTAGCGTTGCTGCATCTGAAACAATAGTTGGGAAAATGCGTGTTATTTTATTAGCGTATGTGCTTGCTTCTTATGTTAATAAAATAAATTAATAAAAATCGTGATATAAATAAAGTGGATTTTTTTTAAAGACTGATTGATCTGTCGTTAATATTTTATTATCTCTTCATCGCTAAGATATATTTAAAATATACATTCTGCTGTGAGTTGTAAATATTGTTCGATCTGTTTATTATTGTCATTCATGAATACATTTTGTAAAGGGCTGTATAAAAATTATATAGACCGCATAAACACACTTGTACCTAAAAGAAAACTATCATTTGAAATTTTGATATAAAAATTATAAATGTAAGAAACATTTCCATCGCAATATCTCTTTCCCTTTAAATTTGTATAAATATTTAGCAGGCGAAATAAATGTATGGAAACAATACACCATAAATGAATATCCTGTACACCTCTAGTCACTTAGCGGATTGCGTAAAAGCGACTTCAACCGACCTCATCAATATCGAAAATAATGGGATCGGGTGAGTCCACAACGTCAAATCAGCTGAATCAACTATGAAATTGAAGAAACTGATTTGTCAGGCGTTACGTCTATAGCTAAGTATAGGAAATGAGCGAAAAACAACTTGTTTTGTATTATTTATACAGAATACAAAGAAACAAATTATCTTTTTTTTACAGTATTTGTGAAGTATATGAAATAAATGGTGATACATGTTATATCACAGGTCCAAAAATATAGAGTATTGCAAATGAAATCCATTGTCGTCCGCAGTGAATTCCAGTTTTGAATAGCTTATTTATTAGTCAATAAAGTGTTGGCAAACGTATTTTGAAAACATTATGAAATGTCCGATACAGTGATAATTATGCGAGAACAACTAGACCAACTATGATGTTTAATAATAATGCATTTAAACATGCGGATTCTTAACCGTATTAGGCAACCTGAAAACTTTGGACGCAATGCTGTAGTTGGCTCTAACGACACTGTAAATGGTAGATTTCCTGAGAGCCAAGGACATCTTCATAGAGGATTATTACGGTTTCCGCCTGCAATTCCCTTTAGTCACATACCTGAGTGTTGCACAGCTATTCGCAAGGTTATTTTCTGGCCCAAATACACAGTAACATTAACTAGTAACACAACCCTCCAACGATACAGTTTGGCGTTTGTAGGTTCCACGGATGATAAACCTTTATTAGAAACATCATCATTATGAGTGCACGTATTATCCCCTTAATTGTCTACAGACTCAAGTATGTTGTCGTTTATGTAGTCGGATTTTTGTTTTTTGTGCAGTTTTTTTCTTGCACACCAAGCAATTACGAGACAAGTAACATAGCAACACTGTACCCGATTAATACTTTTTATTGGAACATCTGGATTTGTTCACATAGTCCGTTGTCAACATTTATCTGATACGATGGTTGTGGTTATTGATGTCATGCTGTCGTTCTTTATGACAATACAAAGTTGTTGGAGGATGCTGGTGGCCAAAAAAAAGGGTCCTCGATACACCTGAGAAAACTTGATATTGAAACTGATAGATTGTTAAATAATACAGTTCTATAAGGAACTTAATATATACTTAAAATGGTAAACATCAGTCATGCGTTTTCGTTGTCTTTATGCAAAATAAACTTACATCGATGTTGCCACACACAAGTGAAACCGGTACTGTCAACCTAGATTTGACAACACGATCTGACACTCGTTGGAGTGCATAGATTGTGACACATCCGCATAGGTAATATTTTTTAATTGACACTGGAGATGAAGTTGTTGATTATTTGACAAAGGGAACTTGTATCCGTTGCGGTGGACATGGATGTCAGAGTAGTCTGCCCATTTTTGTATTCCACTATACCAGCATAACTCGGTCCGTGCGACCAATATGCAGTCATATTGTTGTTGAAGAGATTAATAACTGCAAGCGATTCATCAGCACCGCTCGCACTTATCAATTTCACATTAAAAATGTTTAAATTTTATACAACATCTCAATTAATTTTTACTCAGCCCGACGAAACGGTGCTGATGTGGATAAGATCAGATTTGCCACCAAAGCATTTTTGACTGAGTCTACTTGTATTGATGTTTTGCATTGGTCCATGTGAGCTTGATATTATTAGATATCAAACCTTTCAACTTAAAATGTCTAACTTTGACAATCAAGATAGTTCTCTAAAGTTAAGAGGTGCCCTTGTTAATGGAATGGTTCTGGTCACTGTAAACAAAAAAGGCCGAATCAGAGAATGTGGTTTGTCTTTTTCTTAAATCAAAGACTGTGTTGATGGTACTAATTTTACAATTATACAAAACGTGCACACTTTGTGGTAACTACTGATGTAAACATTTGCAACGGATTGTAGTAAAATAACAATTTATCGAATTGTTTTCGATAATGTATATCGTTATGAGAAAAAGAATTCTAATATCGTAACGGCTAGACTTTTGTTAAAATGTATTTCTTATATCCGTATATTTTAGTAGATGGATTAAATTGACACAATTAATCACCAATAATTATTGTCCATAAGAAATAGTACGTAACGGACCTAAAACTGTATTAATTTGTTAGGATTTACATTAGAAATATCATTGTTTGCTAAATATGACATTTAATTTGAAGCATTTCACATTTATCCGGCCGGCTACTTAACCGTCTTTAATGTTTTTGTTTAAAATTTGTTATTTTAAGTAAGTAATGAATTCTGAATGTGGTAATGAGATTGCGAAATTTACAGATATTACACAAATGACAGCCGATGCTAACATTGATGATAATTTAGTCGAATGTGTTGAAGAATATCTGCGTCAGATTTATCATACCCTAATGAAATATAATCTTGTTGAGTACAAATAAAAAATGAAAGTTGGGACCACCATGGTGTACCACAACAAATTTTAAGTCAGGTATGAGTAATCGCATTAACACATGTAATCATCAAATCGCTGACGGCAGCAGCATATGCTAAAACATATAGAGATAGTTTATACAGTACCGACGAAGGATACACCGCTGTACCCACCCTGGTAATATTCGCTCATGAAAATTTTATACCAAGATTGACTCCGTTACGAAAAGAAGGACTTAGACTGATAGTCAACAGGGACACATCGGTCGGAGTACGAGTTATTTGGAAATGGCGACCGTTAGATGCAAACGGTGCACGAGAAATCGGCGTGTTTTTAAACGAAACGTTTGCCGGACTACCATAATGAATAATCACCAGAGAATTAAATACTCATAAAATATATTTTCTATAATTGTATGACAATTGTACCTGTAAAAAAGTGTAATTGTTAGAAGTGCGTGTCCGTTTTAGACATGGACTTGATGTGTCCGGAAAAGCGATTGTATGATAAATATAAAAACTATGATGGAATTCAGTGTTACCGACGTGAGAAAACAATCGAAGCGAACCAAAGCTTTGAGATCAAATGTCCAAGAATATCTGATTATTCACGATATAAAAATGCACGTGTTAGCTTCTAGATGCTATCTGCAGTATTACGACTGAAACAACTGTTGGTCTTGATGTGGCAGGAATTGCAACCACGACAACCATCATAGGTGTACCAATCGAAATTATTGTTGGTGCTATATTGTGAGTAACCCGTGTCTCAGGTGGTGCTAGCACATTAATTTAGATGAGATGACGTTCACAAAAATATGTTTACTCAGTTAAATCACGAACATGTCCGAGCCCAGATTAGAAACTGCGTAGCTGATTTACAGACTTTATAATGGGCCCCGAGTGGCCGAGTAGTCTAAAGTGCTCTCCGTTACGGATCACTGCCATCTCACCTCTGTCTGCGTGGGTTCGAGTCTGAGATTCAGTTAATGTAGTTATGTGAGAAAGCTTGCCAGTAGCTTCTCGTAGGTCGGTGGTTCTTTCCGGGGGTTTTCTTCCACGAATAATAATGGTCGCCAAGTATAGCCTGTCTTGTGCTGAAAAATGGCGTTAAACCCTTCAACAAAAACATAGTTTAAAAGTGGTGTTAAAAGGAAATACATTAACAAAGCTCAATTTATCATTGGCAGTTTTGCAGATTATTGCTCTACGCCACTGTGTGACTCTAGCTACATGTTTGGGTGGAGTCACTTTTATGGACTCGTAGCATTAATAATCCACATGATGCACATAGTACGAGTCTTCCTTGTCAATATACGTAATAGTGATTGGGGTAGACGCTGCGACGTTTATGAAACTAAAATAGGGAAAACCGCCATGAAACTATTGGAAAACATTGTATTGGAAAGATCCATGGTTCTGGATCAGATAGTACACATAACGTCAAATTTTAAATTTTTTATTTCTTCTAATCCGAACCTTTTCGTGAGAATGTTTTAATCGGTCTCACTTTCGCAGATCAGCAGAATAATAAACATTATTGAGAGTTATATGCTTGTTTGCCCCCCCCCCTCCCCCCCAAAAAAAACAGGCATATAAAAATGTAAACTTCTGTTCAGTAAATGATGTATGCTCTATGCGGTTTCGGTTTCTACTTGTCTATATTCAAGATTTATTTCCATTTTTACTTGAGAGTGCACGCCTAGGCAAGAGTATGTGGTTGCTGGAGTATGCAAGAAAAACTATGAATTCCGTAACTTTGTGGATATTATGAAGAGTGTTATTTATTAGTTACTTTCGAATTAATATTGTGTACATGGAGTTATGTCAAGAAGCCACGTTATAATATAATAGATTCTGGGTTTTGACTCGGAGCACCTGACCGGTCGTAGGGTAGGAGGAAATGGCATGGGACTGGTTGTGGGTGAAGTATATTTGGTACGTTGTGATGGCATCTTCCTTTTCTCTCAATATATCTATTGTTATGAGCAGCGTTGAAGCAACCGATCAGTGATTTAATTCAGCCCTATTTTACTAATAAAATATTGCCTTATATTCCCATATAAATGTTTAATGTACATAAATGTCGTAGGTAAAGAGCCTTTTTTTCCAATGCTTAAAATTCAAATCAAACGAAGTTATATATGAATAAAAAATAATTATTTAGAGTATGTAATGTCATAAAATTCATTCCATTATGCTAGCGCTATTTTAATAAGTTAAGAAACTTGTGGCCTTACATTTTGTTAGTCATATTACAAAAGCAAGTTGAAAACTTAATATTGTGGGTTGTTATATATTAGGAAGACAACACAATCTAAAAGTTTAATGAAGTCATGGAAAAAATGTAGAAAGAGCTAACCGCGCAATGTGTTGACCCTTCGGTGGGTTGCTACCTGTGCAAAATAACAAAACTGAAAACAAGGCATTAACAAATTCGTTGTTCACCCAATAATGCATGATACATATTTTTGCTATCTCTGCAAATAAGCAAATGTTTAAGGTATTTTACTGAGACGCTCTGTGACAGTGTGCTGTCAAGGTAGAGGAAGCGTCTGTCCAATTTAGGAATCAGTACTATCTTCATTGCAAAGCTGACACTTCACATCCTTTGCATTTCCAAAGGAAAGTGTATCCGTGCATCTCGCTAAAGGCAGCAATGAGCACGTCGTATCTGGTGAGTTCCTTTCTTATTAGCGCGATTCTCCTCTTGGGTCTTTTCGTCAAGCAAATGATATTATACATTCTCCATTTTATTTAGGTGAAAATGAACGGAGAAAGCTGCAGTCAATATACAAAGCGTTCTCGACATTGATTTAGGATGAAGTACATAATCATGCTGTCAATGAAAGTGATAATACGTCACGACATAATTTTTTGTGAATATTGTGTGGCTAGTTTGCTGAGAATCTTAATAAAATAACTTAAATCACGATCCACGAAAGATTTAAATCTAAACTGGCAATTTTTCGGTAGCAATTGAATTTAAAAATACGAAGCTTTCTCGTGTTGATCGAAAGTATGGATCTATATAATTAAAAATCAAGCCCTGTAATTTATGATTTGATTTGAATGATGCTACGGGACCTTTGGAATTTCTAATAATTACGATGCTGATCAGTCTGCACACTTGTTTACCTGTATATGTTAAGAAATATAAACAATCATTGTCATGTTCAGTATCAGTGTTATAATAAACTAATGATCTACATCTTGAATGAACATTTTTCTAGTTGTATAATGGTGAACGATCAGCACGAATACTCGACCGAAACGTTAGAAATGACTACAAAAGATGCGAAAACTTTAGACAAATGTCAATGTTTCATCTGAAACGCCATTCAACTGACAACAATAAACAGCACACGAGATAGTTATGTATATTTAAGGTTAACAATTGATATGTAGTGGAGGCTGTTTCAATCACACCATTTGTAAGACATTTGGAGGGAAATTACAATCTCGTTAATATAAATAAGACCCAATAGGTCCAGACTATGTTACTGATAAAATTTTAATGCAAGGCTGACTAATATTTCAGATTTACAGGCCTCGAACTCCAAACAAAAAAGGCAATTAGAAATTCACCATTAATACATGTTAGAAACAAGCGTTAACATTCAATTTGTGTGTACTGTGTCATGAAGCAAAGTACTGTTGTCCCAAACTGAAAACCGAATTAACCACCCACTCCAAAAACACTCCCACGGTATAAAGTTTCTTTTTTACAGACAATTTAAAAAGTGGAAAATGCATATACTATTTTCAAGTTCCGAGAGTTGATCTAGGGGAGGTAACTGATCCATTTCAGCTAATACGTTGGCACAAGAGTTGTACGCCAAAACGAAATTAAGCCAATTAGAATGCAACGAGCACCATAACATCTGATAAGTGTTAGATTTTGCATCACAAAAAAGTAATTAAATTTCATGTCAGTGCCAGTGATAGGAGTATATACAGATAAGCTATCGCAAATATCTGAGATGAAATAAAACAAGTAATCTAGTTAGGTAACTATATCAAGGTTAATAAATATACTTATTTACATTTATACTTGATTCTGCCGAAATGTTAGAATACAAATGATTCAATATCTTGTATTTTCTCATAAGTCAACAATTGCCACTTAAAGGAATTAATAGATGCACGTAGTTGTTATGGAGACAAACACCACCTCCACCCACAAAGGGGTGGACCCCTAGATAATTTACAATAAAAGTTTGTTTGATAAAAATCATTTCTTTAGTAGGTTGGCGGACAAAACCCACATGTTTTTAATCATTATTTCCATAAAAATACATACTTTTAGCTTCTTGCTTCGTCTGCACTTAATATCATGGTTTCATAGAATCTATATGCTATTTTGTCAGTGAGAAATCAAATAGAGAATATCAAAAGAAAAGTAAAAAGCGTGTAGCCAACTGAAGTACATAGATTGAAGTATATCAGATGTATAAAGGAAATAAAGTGAACCCCTTTGAATGCAAATGGGTGCATCTTACCATATTAGTGTTCGTTGTATCCCCCCTCCACCCCCACTTGTAGATTGGTTCCCGAATTGTAAAGTAATAAAGCAAAAATATGAAAATATTCAGTTTTGTAGATAGTTGTTATTACTGTAGAAATTAACATAAACAGTCGCTAGGCATATCGCGTTATCTAATTCAACGCCAATAAGTACGAAAATAATCTGCGACATAGTAATATTAATAACATTATTGCTAAAAGTTGACTCTTATTTTCATCCCTTGTATCTAAATAAAGTTGCACTGTAGATAAGCAAAAAGTAAAGTTCAGCATACATCATCGTCTTCCATCTTGGATTGTCTAACAGAACTAGAACTTAAATCTGTTAGAACATTTCATTAATATGACCTTTGTACTTTAATCAGTAGATTATTCTTTGATTATTTTTGGATCTGATTCTTAAAATTGTATGTTCTTTTTACATTTTTCCATTCTTTTTTATTCTTCAGGGAAATAAACAATGTTTACGAATCTTGTTGTTTTCACATTTTCCATGTCACCGTCTTTTTACGGCCTAAAGACGTGACACCATATAATTTATGCAAATGAAACTCACGTACAGCGATGAGATTCTATACAACGGCTTACAAAGGTAATTCGATTCATCAACAAAATCTATTCAGTGACGTAGTTCTATCCAAGGAATTATTCGTTTCTCTCACAGCATGCATGCAAGCTATTCTGTCTGCATTATAATTTCTTCTTGTGCTTATGCAGCGGATGTAGATCTGATAACCGACTGTTTTATAAATATTCCTTTTCCAACAACAACAGAAATTAGCACGATTTATTGTTATTGATGGAGATGATAAATGACTAACTAACGTATTCCAAAATAAATATGAAATTTGGAATAGTGTGAGATGCAAATTTAAAATAACATACGCAGTGTCTGTTTTTGGAGAAGTAAAAAAAAATATCTTTAGAAAATTACTTTTACTATAGCTAATTTCAGTTTCCTCATCATTACATTCTTCCTTTTATCCTACTCTTTTCTTTTATGGTAACTCAGACACAAAATTGTCTTGAATTTAAAACACCCTGTTTAATGTGGTAATAAATATTAGATAATAATACAATTTTCATACATAAATGAATCGACACGGAAATCAAAAACTAAATATTCATACTGAATAATTTGATCACTGATCTCATTAGGACAAACTTTTACAAACATAATTCTGCAAAAAATGTTTTTCTTTACTGGTGTTTAAGGTGAATTCAAATGGTAAACTAATGTTATCTTGTATTCTATTATTTTGTGTAACTCACTTGAGCTATTGTTTAGTTTGGATGAAGATGTAAAGTTCAATTGAATTGTGTCAATAACGTTTATGTGCCGATCATTTCTCGCTATGTTACCCTCCCTTCAAAGTTGAATCCAGACTTCTTTGCGTTTGACGTTTCTTCTACCACTTTTAATTATTTAACACTGCATTGCAATACACCAAAGGTGTTTCTTTACTGGCTGGCTTGAATCACATAAACGTGACGTCACATGATTCCCATTGATTTCAAAGGACTCCTATACAACTATTGTAAACTGTACATTCCAACGCGCCCATATTATAAATGTTTTCTCGGATTAATTAATACATGACCAAAATATCACAACTTCACAATTGCCTTCAGCCTCACAACTTCATGCCTTCATCTTATTACATTTCCGTAACGTAGTGCCATTATTTCGCAGACTAATAGTATACAACGCATCCAATTTTGACCGGGAACTACTTTTCTATACTTTTTTTTGGCCAATCAAGTCATGATTGTAAGCCTCATTTCACCTGCAAATCTACGCTATTTTTAAGATCATAACGTCCCCTCCATATCATGAAACAGTCACTTGCAATTATTCCAATGTGCATTTTAACAGTCCCCAAATATATATAATGACCTCAGGGTCACACAATCAATCCACACAATTAAATTATGATAGGGACTAATTGCGGCTCTGACATGAACTCACTAAAATTAAGCTATGATATCATGAAATCTCACCAAAATGTCACTCGGCGACGCTTTCTCATAGTAACTGGCTAATTATTTGGGATGAGGACTATTCCATAGCACTGAGCTCCCATAATAAACAAGTTATCACAAAAACATAAAACATCCTTAAAATGGAGAGCCATATACAAATGCGAATACTCCAAATTTATTACATTATCAACTCGTAAGAGTTTGATTCGATCATACTTAATGCTGTCGTAGTTACATTTTACTAGTATCGCCTATACAGAAACTTTGTAACACAATGAACTGAGTGCGTTTCCTATATTAACGTCCATTCTACAATTGTTACTTTTAACGGCACGGTTCCAAAAACGAATGACTGCAGATATTAATGAAAATAAATGTACTATAATTCTGTCGGTTTTCAAATTTCCATTGAATGTAAACTGACAGTGATTTAGTATTTAATAGTTGGTTTGTTTTACTTTCATGACGCATATAATCACCACTATTACATTCTTGTTATTACAGTCCTATTTGTGTTTTGAAGTTCGCTGTTATCGCGTTATCTGCAGAACGTGCGTCAAAGTAAAGCTATATTACTGTAACAAAGTATTTACCTAGCGTGACATGATTATCGTTTTCCGATGCATTGAAAAACTTCAGAAAAGAAGGAAATGGTCGTATTAAACCAGGCATTCATTCTATATTGGCCTGTTTTTCAAAGATGGTTTTGACGAATTTAAGGTACTTAAATTTATGACAGCAGGAATATAAATATATTTGTTATTTTTTTTTCGCCCGTCTTTCCCTTATCAGTTTTGTTTCTCAAAATAAGTCTTTTGCATTACGATTAACAGTTACCAAATATTGTAGATGGCTTACTTTTGGGATATGAAATAAATTTTTTGATTTCGGGGCCAAAAGTTCAAAGGTCAATTTTGTTATGAGAAATGCAGAGAAATGATGTGCACACTATAGCATTAATCCTTCATCACAGACCTAAATTAAACTTGGTGCATGGCTATCACTTGAGGTAAGAAAAGATCCTATTAACATTTTGATTAAAAGTAAAAGGCCAAGATCTCTGAGACTTGAAGAAGAAATAACATTCTCCGCATAATACCACTAGTTTAAAGAAAAACGGCAACCACGTGGGGGAGAAAAGAAAATTATTTTTGACGGCCCAAAAGTTCTGCGTCACTGTGACTATGACTAAATGAAGAAAACAGCTTTCTGCAATTAAACATTTAAGTTTGCGATCATGTACTTTCTGAGGATGACTAATACTTTAAGTAAAAACGAAGTCCATTGATTGTAAGGTCAATCAACCAGATGTCATTATCACTGACTAAAACAAAAAGCTTGCGAATGATTAATCTAGTACAATGTCATATACCTTGACCAAAGTCTGTGGAGTACATGTACATACGGCGTGAACATGTCTTGTCGATGTGTGTGTGTGTGTGTGTGTGTGTGTGTGTGTGTGTCTAAATCTGAAATACCAAAGTCATTGTGTGTCAGAGATAAATGCTGATTTTGAACTATATCTGGTTTATAATAAACTCCATGGATAAACTTTGTGGACTGTTTGCCCATAAATTAATACATAAACCCCTATAGTATGCTGTCTCAAGGTCAGAAGTCATGCTCAATGTGAACATAATGGTTTTTGTACAGATGGTTTTGTCCAAGACAGCATACTGTGTTGTTTAACCAATCTCTTCTAGATTTTTCATTAACATTATTCACGATTATCCGTATTTAATCAGAAAGCTAATTTCGTTTGGTGTTTCAATAGAATGCAAAATTCTGGACATCAAGTGTTTAATATCGAAATGAATGAGGATACAAGCTATTTAATAAATACAAATTAAATTCATAACAATACAATATGTTTAAAGGTCGTGTGTAGAAAATACAAGTAAACATATTGAGGAATCTGGGGTTTCTTTTTGCCCCAGATTGTCCTAGACATGAAAAAAGTCTTCAATCAAAAATATAGAACAGCTTTTCTCCTTGACATGTGAAGTTGGTGCCTGCACTTTTCTTTGATATTTTCTTCAGTGTTTTTGCTGGGGTTTTGTTTCGTTTAAAGATATGAATTATTTCCGTAAAAATGCACCATTATTTACCTATTCTGAAACTCACTGCAACTGATCGGTCTAAATGTTTTCTACCGATTTCCCAGTCATTCTCGTACACGTTATATCTTTCGCGGTTGGGAAAAATCTTACCAAAGGCAGTATAACAATGATTGTCGCTGTAGTTGTTATAACATTCATACACATCAGATATATATTATCAAGCCTAGTCTAAACTAAACGCTAGGAAGAGATTACAAATACATTCTAATATTATCCAGGCAGAATGGTTCCTAGTAATTAACCTTTTTCATAATGAGTCCTTTACAAGTCTTCGACATCTCTTCTTGGTCAAAATAATTACATTAGTTACCCATCACTATTAGTATTCTGCCTTGCATGTTACAAGATTTGTTCTCGTGACAAAACTCGGACTAAACTCAATTGTCTTCCTCGATTTGGAATATCATCGAACACAGATCAACTATACTTAAAATATTGGATGAGTCTGAATTTGAGCAAGAGAATTTTGTTTTATAACTTTGGATCTGGATATTGTTTCATTTTCATTACAGTGTCAGCTGTCACAGTAAAAAAAAAAAACCAGTGCGTACTGCTAAACTATAATGTTGCCGTAGAGAAAATAAGATAGAAACTGAAATGATAATTGTGAAAATGCAATATAGTATTGTCTAAGTTTGTAATCCTACTTATATGCAAATTAGCATTGCGAGAGTTTGTAATCCTACTTATATGCAAATTAGCATTGCGAGAGTTTGTAATCCCAGTTATATGCAATATAGTATTGTCTAAGTTTGTAATCCTACTTATATGCAAATTAGCATTGCGAGAGTTTGTAATCCTACTTATATGCAAATTAGCATTGCGAGAGTTTGTAATCCTACTTATATGCAAATTAGCATTGCGAGAGTTTGTAATCCTGCTTATATGCAAATTAGCATTGCGAGAGTTTGTAATCCTACTCATATGCAAATTAGCATTGCGAGAGTTTGTAATCCTACTTATATGCAAATTAGCATTGCGAGAGTTTGTAATCCTACTTATATGCAAATTAGCATTGCGAGAGTTTGTAATCCTACTTATATGCAATATAGTATTGTCTAAGTTTGTAATCCTACTTATATGCAAATTAGCATTGCGAGAGTTTGTAATCCTACTTATATGCAAATTAGCATTGCGAGAGTTTGTAATCCTACTTATATGCAAATTAGCATTGCCAGAGTTGTAATCCTACTTATATGCAAATTAGCATTGCGAGAGTTTGTAATCCTACTTATATGCAATATAGTATTGTCTAAGTTTGTAATCCTACTTATATGCAAATTAGCATTGCGAGAGTTTGTAATCCTACTTATTTTCAAATTAGCATTGCGAGAGTTTGTAATCCTACTTATATGCAAATTAGCATTGCGAGAGTTTGTAATCCTACTTATATGCAAATTAGCATTGCGAGAATTTGTAATCCTACTCATATGCAAATTAGCATTGCGAGAGGTTGTAATCCTACTTATATGCAAATATAGTATTGTCTAAGTTTGTAATCCTACTTATATGCAATATAGTATTGTCTAAGTTTGTAATCCTACTTATATGCAAATTAGCATTGCGAGAGTTTGTAATCCTACTTATTTTCAAATTAGCATTGCGAGAGTTTGTAATCCTACTTATATGCAAATTAGCGTTGCGAGAGTTTGTAATCCTACTTATATGCAAATTAGCATTGCGAGAGTTTGTAATCCTACTTATATGCAAATTAGCATTGCGAGAGTTTGTAATCCTACTTATATGCAAATTAGCATTGCGAGAGTTTGTAATCCTAATTATATGCAAATTAGCATTGCGAGAGTTTGTAATCCTACTTATATGCAAATTAGCATTGCGAGAGTTTGTAATCCTACTTATATGCAAATTAGCATTGCGAGAGTTTGTAATCCTACTTATATGCAAATTAGCATTGCGAGAGTTTGTAATCCTACTTATATGCAAATTAGCATTGCGAGAGTTTGTAATCCTGCTTATATGCAAATTAGCGTTGCGAGAGTTTGTAATCCTACTTATATGCAAATTAGCATTGCGAGAGTTTGTAATCCTACTTATATGCAAATTAGCATTGCGAGAGTTAGTAATCATACTTATATGCAATATAGCATTGTCTACGTTTGTAATCCTACTTATATGCAAATTAGCATTGCGAGAGTTTGTAATCCTACTTATATGCAAGATAGTATTGTCTAAGTTTGTAATCCTACTTATACGCAAATTAGCATTGCGAGAGTTTGTAATCCTACTTATATGCAAATTAGCATTGCGAGAGTTTGTAATCCTACTTATATGCAAATTAGCATTGCGAGAGTTTGTAATCCTACTTATATGCAAATTAGCATTGCAAGAGTTTGTAATCCTACTTATATGCAATATAGTATTGTCTAAGTTTGTAATCCTACTTATATGCAAATTAGCATTGCGAGAGTTTGTAATCCTAGTTATATGCAAATTAGCATTGCGAGAGTTTGTAATCCCAGTTATATGCAATATAGTATTGTCTAAGTTTGTAATCCTACTTATATGCAAATTAGCGTTGCGAGAGTTTGTAATCCTACTTATATGCAAATTAGCATTGCGAGAGTTTGTAATCCTACTTATATGCAAATTAGCATTGCGAGAGTTTGTAATCCTACTTATATGCAAATTAGCATTGCGAGAGGTTGTAATCCTACTTATATGCAAATATAGTATTGTCTAAGTTTGTAATCCTACTTATATGCAATATAGTATTGTCTAAGTTTGTAATCCTACTTATATGCAAATTAGCATTGCGAGAGTTTGTAATCCTACTTATATGCAAATTAGCATTGCGAGAGTTTGTAATCCTACTCATATGCAAATTAGCATTGCGAGAGTTTGTAATCCTACTTATATGCAAATTATCATTGCGAGAGTTTGTAATCCTACTTATATGCAAATTAGCATTGCGAGAGTTTGTAATCCTACTTATATGCAATATAGTATTGTCTAAGTTTGTAATCCTACTTATATGCAAATTAGCATTGCGAGAGTTTGTAATCCTACTTATATGCAAATTAGCATTGCGAGAGTTTGTAATCCCAGTTATATGCAATATAGTATTGTCTAAGTTTGTAATCCTACTTATATGCAAATTAGCATTGCGAGAGTTTGTAATCCTACTTATATGCAAATTAGCATTGCGAGAGTTTGTAATCCTACTTATATGCAAATTAGCATTGCGAGAGTTTGTAATCCTACTTATATGCAAATTAGCATTGCGAGAGGTTGTAATCTTACTTATATGCAAATATAGTATTGTCTAAGTTTGTAATCCTACTTATATGCAATATAGTACTAAGTTTGTAATCCTACTTATATGCAAATTAGCATTGCGATAGTTTGTAATCCTACTTATATGCAAATTAGCATTGCGAGAGTTTGTAATCCTACTTATATGCAAATTAGCATTGCGAGAGTTTGTAATCCTACTTATATGCAAATTAGCATTGCGAGAGTTTGTAATCCTACTTATATGCAAATTAGCATTGCGAGAGGTTGTAATCCTACTTATATGCAAATATAGTATTGTCTAAGTTTGTAATCCTACTTATATGCAAGATAGTATTGTCTAAGTTTGTAATCCTACTTATATGCAAATTAGCATTGCGAGAGTTTGTAATCCTACTTATATGCAAATTAGCATTGCGAGAGGTTGTAATCCTACTTATATGCAAATATAGTATTGTCTAAGTTTGTAATCCTAGGGATTTACACCGCTCGGTCAAGTAATACCCCTGTGCGTGTAACAATACGATGCTACGTTCACTAAGTTTCACACAAGTAATAAACGATGTTGCTTCTAAAGAGCTTTATATTGGTAATATTGGTAATATACGATGTTGTTTCTATAGAGCTTCGTATAGTACTTCACATAGTTATCTTCCTAGAGCTTCTTACAGGTAATACGCGATGTTGTTTCCATAAATCTACATATATAGGTAGATATAATGTTGTTTCTATTGAGCATCATACAGGTAATATACGATGTTGTTTTCATTGAGCTTCATACAGGTAATATACGATGTTGTTTCCATAAATCTACATATTTAGGTATATACGATGTTGTTTTATTGAGCATCATACAGGTAATATACGATGTTGTTTTCATTGAGCTTCATACAGGTATATGTGATGTTGTTTCCATATAGCATGATACAGGTAATAAACAATATTTATGACATATAACATCATACAGGTAGTATACGATGTTGTTTTCATTGAGCTTCATACAGGTATATGTGATGTTGTTTCCATATAGCATACGGATAATGCACAATATGTATGATATAGAACATCATACAGGTAATACACGATGCTGTTTCCATAGAGCATCAAACAGGTGCAAAACCTTGTCGTTTTTATTGAGCCGTTAACTAGTAACTACTAGTTACACTTATTATCGACCAATATACTAAGCAAATATCAATTCCAAAACTATGAGTAGAATATTTGATCTAGCGAAAACCAATGTGCTAATATTAAATGAACCATAATGATAGTTGTTTAAAAAGCGATGCTCTTTTATGACTGATTTTCTAACGCTTTCACTATTTACACAAACACTGAACATTGTATTAAACTGTTATTTAATCATTTCCCCATTTTCCTCCATGTTTCAGGTGATGAACGCTACATTTATAAAAGATGTACGCTTGGTTATCTCGTTATTTTCATCTCACACAGAAAATTATCGCTATTGTATGTTCAATTATTATCGCAATTATATGGTCAAGTATTATCGCAATTATATGGTCAAGTAATATTGCAATTGTATGGCCAAGTATTATCACAATTGTGTGGTCAAGTTTTATGCTTATATTCAAGGCTCATTAAAGCAAGGTTAATATATTTACTAAAATTATAAATACAACATATAGCTTCTTAAATTTGATACACAGTCATCGAAAGAAGACACTTTCTCCAAGGTTTATATAAATACATGATAAAATGTGTATTCAACACCAACACCAAAATGAACACAATAAATGCTTGTCATATATATCCAAGGAAACACACGCACGTACATACACACGTACACACACACTCATATATATATATATATATATATATATATATATATATATATATATATATATATATATATATATATATATATATATATATATATATATATATATATATATATATATATATATATATATATATATATATATATATATATATATATATATATAGCATACTAACGTGAATTCACATAAATGCAGTCACATAACTTTTAACAAGGCCACATAAAACATCACAGAGTGATGCTAATTCTTTAAAGATTTTGCGATAACTAGAATTCCTGATTCTACAATTCTACAATGTGACTCTGAACTGCTCGTATGAACTAATTTTGTAAAATAATTGCAAACGAACAGTTTTGCGAGATCGTCTTTTTTGCTAATTGAGATTATTGGAGGCAGTTAGAGGCAGTGAGGTTCGTTGTGTTATTAATTTAGTTCGTCAAACACAATTTTATGGTGAGGATTTTTGTCTCATTCATAAACTTATGTTAGAGTACAGTATTTTGTTTTATTGCATAGAGATTATTTCACTGCGTTATGTACCTCTACAAAGGTGTCATCACCATATGTTCATACTAAGATTCATTCTGAACAATTAGTTTTTTTTCGTACCTCATTGTTCTCGTATAATTATGTTCTAAGGTCCAAGATCAGCCAATTCTGTTGAGAGGATGATTTTGTCATCTTTATTCAATACTTATAAATCAGAAACCATTTAATGACGGTTACTACAATGTCAGTATCCACATCGCACCAAAGGAGTTGTAAGCAGACAACGTTCATAACTAAAGTAGTGCTGAATTTCCCATTGAAACTAACCCTCAGAGAATTTGTTATTGCTACTTCAAAGTAACATATATAATACATTTTTTGTGTTAATTAAATATCCAATTGTACCCCACTCTTTGTTGATTTATATGTTAAGTGAAATGAAAATGTCTTATATTTTTGTGGGGGAAAGGTGGGTTTACATTTAAATGAAACGAAATATTTTGGTCAATCATGACGTAAGCTAATCATTTAAATACGATGTCCTAGGCTAAAACAGTTACTATCGCGCATCACAGTGCACCTCAGTAAATTGATTGCGTATTCACAATCGAGAACTATATTATTTTCACAATGGAAATTCAAGACAAAATGATGAATGTTTAATGTAAAAGTGATATAGTTAGGAAGTGAAAGTATTAAATAGCAAAGGTAGTGCATCAATCGAAGAGAGTGTTGCCAGTAACGTAACTAGAATAGAAACAAAAAAGCATCTTAACAAGACCATTTGTTAAGATCAAACGAAGAACTCCTTGCTACTCTTAATTCCAAAAGAGATTCTTGATTCTTTAGCCAAAACATTTTCGCCAGATCCCTTGTTCAGCAACAGACATTTAGGTCATCTGACTTCTTTCGGCGTTTAACGAGGTGGATAGGCGATCTCGGCATTTTTCGGCACTGCAAAATTATGTACATCGTACAAGCAACGATACTAATAGTTCCAATTACAGTAATAATGCCTATTTTTAGGCTGAACATGATTTGCTGGTTGTCGTGCATTATTTTGTGGAAGAAGTTTACGTCAACGAATCTTCTACTTCATCTTCCTTCATTTTACCACCTCCATTTATGACTGAAGACCGATTTCGTTTCAATCAACAGCACATTTATCTCTGTATCTTCATCATGAAGGGAATGAATCATCAGCCATTTATCTTCTTGTACTCTTCCGTATAGGTTTAAATTTTAATTCCATTGTTTGATCAAATTGCATTTCTTTTCAATTGTCCCGTCCCATGCAGGTCATTGATATATACCGTCCGATTGGATTATTGAATAGAGTAAACAGGTAGTAATCATTCAAACTGATAAGAATCGTTTTATATCATTTGACAGATCACTTTTCAACGCTTGGCGAGGGTAGATTAACTACAGATAATATATATTCTGAAAAAAGGAAGAAAATATATATTGATAAATAGTGTTGTTTAGAGCAAATACAAGATTCTTCTTTTTTCTAAATTTAAATGCATATTAAAATATTAAAATGTTCTGACCTGCTTCATTAGAAAAGAATGGTATTTTCATTGTTAACTGTTTTTAGAACATTTCAACTGATTCTTAACACATCACGAACTTTGCAAAGGCAAAATCCATTTTATCATGGATATGAGTGTGACCCTTTGTTGTTATTATAGAAAGAAAAAATAGTCAAAAGTGTTTTGCAATCAAAACTTTGCATTTCAATATTGTGAGTCAATGCGCTATTTGGTGGATAAATTAATCATATATACCTAATTATTCCGTATATTTCCAATCGCCCTTTAGCAATAAATCCCGACATATTAAAGTTTTTATGTAACTTTGATGAAAGTAAAGTAGAATGTTTGCAAAATACGCTATAATTATTTATACATAAATTCTATCAGAGTCATTCTAAAGTGTCCAATAATCGATAAGAAAGAATTATTATTTTACTAACTTTATATATATAATGAAGTTTTATATTTCTTATCAACAGTTTTCAGTTTTTGTTGCCGTTAATATCATTACATGTCAAACGGGAAAGTCCATATTAGTTTCCATCTTTTTTCCATTTGTAATCTTAAAGCAGAGAGAGAGAGAGAGAGAGAGAGAGAGAGAGCAGGTATAATGAGATGGGTTTTGTGTTTGTAACATGCACAGTGAAGATAATTTCAACAGATCTCTATACTAATTTATGTACTGGGTCTAAACGTATACAGTTTCTTTACATATTTTTGCTTGCGAATGAGTACACGATCTAAGCAAACAGCTGACCAAAATGGCGGCTCCTATTTGTTCGGAAAAACAGTATAAATTATTTCAAAGAATACTAACCTAAGCAGTTTTTTTTAAATTTGAAAAAATAATTTTTCCAGAGAGGACAATCCCAGCTACAAATAATACACCGAAGGAATCATACATACATACATACATACATACATACATACATACATACATACATACATACATACATACATACATACATACATACATACATACATACATACATATATGTATATATATATATATATACATATCTAAGAGAAACATTTCGCATTATCATGTTTGCCTTATCGAACATTCATCTTTAATGATAAGATTATTAAAACTGTAGTATGAATGAGTCAGCTTTTTACATTAATATCTCCCACCACATACACGAAGATCCTGACATTAAAAAGAAATATACGGGAGATGAACTTCAGTACTATGGAACATACGTAACCAAAATAAGCCGATGAATCAATAAGAAAGGTTACTAATCAAATACATGATATACCCCATCCCTATTAATAAGGCTAGATACACGCGGCAAATCATATAAACTCGAAGAATATAAAAATAAACCCCTATTCTGTATAAGACCCAAATGTGGACAACGCTGAGATCCGAAGTCGTGAGAATCGCCACATTGCTTATAGATAATTGGAAATAGTCCACATCATAACTAAAAGCTAAGGAAACAATAAAAATGACCAATCCATCAGAAAAGAGAACCAATACAATAAGCACCAATCCAACCTATGAAACGTTATTTGATGAACCATGTTCAAGCAACCAACATAACGAGGATGACAAAGAAATACAGAAAGTAAACGAAGGAATAAACAAGAGTAAAGACAACAATAAATACATAGGCTATAGGGCAGTCAACATTGTCAACAATAATTATAATAATAGTAACAGTAACAGCAATAGTAACAACAGTAATATCAGTACTAGCATTAGTTACAATGCTAGTAACACCAACAATGGATACATAGCAGTCAACAAGAAGAACAAAGATGGAGGACCAAGGAAAAACAATATGAAGAAAGAAGACCTACAACAAATTAAGAAAATACAGCCATGTGAATCCGCAAAGACGAATCTTGACCAGGAAAAAGCATCTAAAGTCAGAAGATAGAGCACAGGTAACATAAGAAGATTTTGTTCTACCCAAACCGCGACCGCTTCATACGCGCACTTAGAATCTGTTTTTGTGTTAATTAACTCCATTACCTATATTGTTGTTCGTCCGTCGATTCGACGACGACCACTCTAGTCATCAGAGGATTGGAGGCGCTGATTCTGTTACGTGCGTGAGTAGGTGGCTGACGAGACCAGCCATTGCACGGAATGTTCATATGTATAAGGGGCAGGGGATGACTGGGACATCTCCAAGAGTGTTGAGGGCACATGCTTTTCTGCTTGCTTCTTCAGCTCTGCAGCTACTGTCCTGCTCGATTCGCACAACTTGGAGGATTTGTGCTCAGGGGAACGTCAAGTACCTTGATTCCTTGTTCATTGCTCCCTTTAATCAAGGTTTAAGTTGAATGCTTTTAATGCAGATTTCAGATTGTCTTTGAAGCGTTTCTTCTGGCCTCCGTGGGATAGTTGTCTTTGCTTTAGCTTGCCATAGAAGAGTCTTTTAGATAGCAGGTGGTTTGAAGCGTGCATTACATCAGGATGGTGTGGATGCTGGGGAGAATTACTTGAGCGAGTACCTCAGTGTCTGGAACCTTGTTCTGCCACTTGATTTTGAGGATATGCTTGAGACTTGTGGTGTGAAAGTGGTTCAGCTACCTGGTACACTGTCCACGTTTCGCTTGTGTAAAGTAGTGTGGGGAGCACAACTACCCAGTAGACCATTACTTTAGTATGGACATCTTACCCTGGATAGTACGTATACTCCTAAGATCCCTGGATATTCAGTATCATTCATCGAACACCGCTCCAATGGAACAAAGGGACGGGGACCGGCTATATTCGCCAATCATTGTTCAAAGGAGTGTCCAAACACAAATCTAACTTTTTGGAATCATTGGAATACCATTAGATCTAAAGCAGAATAGAAGAATCTCCGAATTAGAAATAGTATCAATGTTGATAACCTAGTAGGGATAAATGCAATCATCACTTACCAAACTGTGTTATGTAACAGTGATGGATTATTTGCGGCTGCTTCAACGCGCAGTGATCATAGAGGAGGAAACATCCTCGAGAAAGGAGGAAACAAGTTTGAAAACATGGGTCACTAAGACAAAAATTGTAATGCTGAACGCCAGAAAAAACCCCCGGAAAACGGAGTACTATTCGCAATTGATCTCATTATATGCTCATACAAGATAGCTCAGTTGGCAGAAAGAGAAGTTGACTAGACTAGCACTCTAGGAATGACCGCTTCCTGATTATTATAACTCCAAAACCATTTACACCCTAACTAAACTTTCTGAATCGAGATGTGATAAAGCTGACTGGATTACGTGGTGAGTTAGCCGGAGACCCTCTGCTAAAAAAAACCCCACAGAACCATTCAACGAAAACATCGTCGACGTCCCGAACTTGGCAGGTGACATAAGCAACCCCAGTTCAGAGAGTAAAAACCATTCTCTCTCAAGGTGGAATGACGAATGTATGTAAGTAATTAAGGATTAGAAGAAGAACAAAACGTAATACATTTTAAACATTCTAAGCCTCCTCGACGCTTTTAAGTGTTTAAAGACAAAGAAAAACTGACAAAACGCCATTCTAACCACAAGGAATAGAAGCCTGGTCAGAATTATCTACATCTCTAAACATCAGAAACAAGGCAAAGCAGTTGTGGATAAAATCAATTCGATTAGAGGAAAAACAGCCACCATTACCCGAAATCGCCGATGCAATTACCATTAAGGATAAAGCCAACAAACTGAGATTACATTTCGTTGGATTGAGCAGTAACTAGAATCACTCTACACAATTCCAACAACACTGGACAAATATTGAAATTCAGCACCCATACTTGTTCATAAACCAAGGTCATCAATAAAATACCCCGTTTACGAATGGCGAAATGCCATAAAGTATTTTTTTTAAAAAAAATCCAACTTCACCAGGAGAGGACACCCTGAGGATTAATTAAATAAGAAGCACCCAAGCAACACTGAACTGGTATTGAATCTAATCAAGGCAATATGGAAAACAGAAGAAATCACAAGCAACTGGAAATTTCTATACCTAAACCTGCTAAACGTTCATCTATCCAACTCATACAAATTCATAAAGACAGATATCCCTGACCAATAACGTAGAAATAACAGACTTAAGTACTACCTTGCCTGCTAGATCTGCCAAGGTGTTGATAGGATTGACATATCAGAACCGTAGGTAATAAAGATAGGTTCACTGTAAGAAATTAATATTGTCAGGTGTCTGTCTTTATAATGACTCTTTTATTTCCCATTTTTATTACGCAAAGATTGACAAGACCTTGTGTTTAGTGGTATCATTTCCACTCTTCCAAATCTGCAGTAACTGGAGTTTAAAGTTTCATGTATATTCTCATACAGGCAATACAGTTGGCATTCCGTGGGAAGGACTGACAGAAGCCTGCTACATTGAATGTTCGCAGGTGTATGTGTGACATAAATATATATATTATATATATATATATATATATAGAGAGAGAGAGAGAGAGAGAGAGAGAGAGAGAGAGAGAGAGAGAAAGAGGGATTTTTGACTTTGCTTTAACAATCGTTCAGATATGTCGATAAAAATGGCATTGTCACAATATGATTATTCAATTTTGGTTTAATAGGGTCAATGGTTGGACAAACTTTATTTCTAATTACAATATTAACGTTCCTTAAAGTGGTTTAACATATTTGATAATATAGTATTTCAATATGATGATAAAAAATGAATCAATAGGCTAGCGATCTATAGGCCGGTGCCTAGTCGGTCTATTGCATATTCCGCTCAGCCTAGCCGTATCCTGTTGCTCGGGAAACGATTGTCACAAGGTGTCAGAGAGATAACAAAGGTGGTGCGGCCATTGGACCATCGAAAATTGCGTGATGCGACACTTAGCGTGGTTTGAATTTGAGACCCTTGCTCCATAGTATATAAGAAAATAAGATCAATAGTAACAGATATACGGTTTTTTAATTTCTGGAGTTAAACCAAGCTTTGATAACACGTTTGAATTCCAAACACGCTCGGGGATCTAATGTCGGTTAATCTTACGAATGTTTGGAAGCTTTTTGTAACTATATATAGATTAATTCACGCACTGTTGGCCCTTATATAATGCATGGTAAACAATAACGATAACATGTGGCAAGTCTTTATAAAGATTCTTTAGTTTCAAGTTTTACTAACTGAGATAGGTAAGAAATACGAGTTTAATTTATCACTGTTTTGATATGAGGAGACTAAAGCGGCGACAATCTGTAAACGTGATATAGAGTTTGTATACCGTATCAACGGCTGTCGTCGGTCTTATTGGTTCATAGTAGATCGCCATGTGTTTTTTTTCTAAAGAAAGAAGGACATCGCAGTTGCAGTTAAATTGTAAGAAACTGTTTATCGATATCTACACACGCGTTTATGCAAGTTATTTGTAATTGGAGATAGCACACAGGTAGATACGAGTATATCAGTAAAACATTTCCACTGAGATATATTCTAAGAAAATTCGAATTTCACTTTAAAATAAAATTGTAGAATACTTGGCAGTGTATAGATGAGAATATTCTATTCTGGTCTAAAGGGGTTAAAGGTAGACAGTTTAATTTCCTTTACCTATATAAACGTTTTTAAATGTTCAACATATTTGGTAATATATGATTTAAATAACATGTACCTTAAATAATAAATCAATTAGACAAGATTACTATAAATATATTTGATTGTCCGATTGCTATCGACTATGTATTTCCTATAACTTTTAAGATATCAAATTGCCTAAACTACGCACTCCAATATGATTTCATTTTAAAGAAGATCCTGGTTTCGGACATAGCACAAGCAGTTCATTTTCGTGTAATGAACGGTCCGTATATATCAACAACTATCTCAAGTTCAGAGTCTTTGGAATATGGAATAGAGTCGGAAATTATATCAGATTACGGGTACGTTTTCATTAAATGAAGCAAACAAAGGTCATATCACTGTGGTATCTAGACACCAATTTTTAATTTGACTGACAAGTTTATAACAAGATACTTATATTAATTACGTGAGAGCACATAAGACAGCCCTGACTTGTCTCTTGGTGATGGACGAATAACACTATTTTATCTGACACTTGGTGATAGACTTATAACACATCATATTAATACTATTATATCTGATAGTATGGCAAAAAAGTAGAGGTTCACCGGCACAACTTGCAACCAAAAGATGCGCGTTTGAATCCTAACATCGAATCATGATATGTTATTGTGAGTTTTTATTTACTACACTTTCCTTCTTCTGCTACGCCTTAAAAAACTAAACTAAAACATTTGCAAGCACCTGAGTAAAAGGTGTAGACTTATCTATACCATTTATAGTAACCAACGATACATTACAATGTTTACATTACAGTATTGTTTGTAAAAATGTTACCTACTATTGCGTTGCTGCTTAAAACCAAAGTCAAGGACGGTCAATGTTCTGCAATATTTCAAATTATAAATTTAATTTTATGTTCGTATGATTCATAATTCTTGCTGTTTTCACTACCTGAAACTTAACATACTAAAAATCTGAAATATATCTCTTTGAGTCAGTTAATACAATTTGGTAGTAACCACTCGAATTATGGAGTTTTACTCAAAGACTTTATTCATTATTGTCTCAATTTTAAAACAAGACAATTTTAATAAAAGTTTGGAAAAAATATTGCTACTGCAGATATTGATACATTATGTTTTCTTAAAGTAACATGGTCACGTTATCTAAATACTATGATACTGTATTGTTGCAGACAGTGTAAATAAGTAAGATAAGTGGGTTTATTCTCTTATCTTAATAAACTACAACTATCATGCATACAGCGGTACTGAGGTTTATATTAAGACGGCGACTTCTTTGTCAGATCTTTCCCGTGTTATAAATTATGGCAACCGTCGTGTTCTAAGGCTTGGCTGGTATTACACGGATTGATATTCTAAAGAGTATCATTAATGAATGACGTCAGATCTCGCCTCCAAGCCCGTGTCCCATAAATCTAAATCGCAGTGACAGTAAGTTTGGTCAAAGGGGTTTGTTCGAAATCAAATAACTTAGCCAGATGTGCTCATTCAATTATTTTGTATTTCATAATGAAATCATGTGTATGGACGATGAAAGTAAATTGCGGAAAGATAAAAAATAGTATTGAGAGAGAGAGAGAGAGAGAGAGAGAGAGAGAGAGAGAGAGAGAAAAGACACATTACGTAAAGAAAAAGATGCAATGTTCTTACACTGAAGTGACGATTATTATTTTATTAAATATCTCTAGCGACAATTACGATTTCATTATTATGGACTATTCTAAAACTGTGAGATTAATTTTGATTTCGATGGTAACATTTACTGGATAAGAAATAAAACTGATGGAAAGTAAGCAACCACACCCATAAATGTCATTTTATAAGCATTGGAATCCATTAATTTTACTATTCGCCACTCCCCCCCCCCCCCTCGTGCGTAAGGGACACAATAAGCTAAAATCTGGAGTGAGAGGGAAAACCATTGCCCTGGACGAAAACATTAAAACTGAACCAAGTAACTTATATTGATCTGGTTTGTTGTAACGGTATGTTTACGCTTTCTTTGAGTCTACAGTGCTCATAATATCGGTGATACATGGTTAGAATAGCTAGTCGACACTAGGCCTATATGTTTAATTCTCCGGTTACGAGGAACACATACTAAAACATATTTAATACTTTGTTGTTATTACTTATTAAATATAAAAATGTAAAATGGTTGCTTCCACCCTTTCTCTCTCTCTCTCTCTCTCTCTCTCTCTCTCTCTCTCTCTCTCTCTCTCTCTCTCTATCTCTCGATTATCGTAGTTAGATACCAGCGTAAATCCATGGAAATGCGAGCGTTCGGGATTTTTGCTTGTGTCAGCAAGCCTGGTTTCCTTGGAAGGAAAAATGTATATATCTGGTGGTATATAATTGATGCAGCGTGCATGCAATATATACGTATATATATATATATATATATATATATATATATATATATATATATATATATTGTTCTGGACAAACCTTTTTGCTAATCCTGGTATACACTTTCATACTTTTCTCAGTCTTCAGATCACTGATTAGAGGTGACCAGATCGCAGTTGAAGATAAGATTAGATTTGGAGATAATTACCATCACGGCATTTATCTTGTAGATGGAAAATAGCCAATTTTGGAGGAGACTGTGAAAAGGTGTAAAGCTTAGACAAGTGAGTATTGATGAGTTGACAGAGCATTGAGAACGAAAACTGTTGCGTATTAACTACAAGTCTGGAGAATGTCTGTATAATGAGAACACAGCCAGGAACGCCGAAGACTTAGCGAAGGAACCAGATCGCTGGGGTCCATATCATCTTCTCCTAAACAACTGTGATCACTTTGCGACGAGATGTAAAACCGGAATCGCTACATCAAGGCAGGTTTTTAACAAAGTCGTAGAGTGTATAAATAATCCTGCGAAACTGATAAAATATCTTCTGGTTCTAACTGTCACATTAAGCATCTGGTTCTATTTCCTCCTAAGTAGAAATGGTTTCATAATATAACTGAAAACAATCTTCCATATGATAAAATTCAAAACATGCCTTTTAGGAGCTCATTATGCAGGCAGCTTTAATTATCTACATTTTCTGCCCTAATAGCTATGCTGTATGTTAAACATTTGGTGGACGTCTTACAATTACACATAAATCAGTACTTTACTGTGTGTCACATTTCATTCTTTTCTTACCATAACAAAAAAAAAGTTTTTGCTTATAATTTAATTTCCAGATATGTTTTTACAATGTTGTAGTCTCCTCTTCATCACCAAGGTTTTTAAAATTAATTCTTCTGCGTCTTGTAAACTTTATGTCATCTCTTTGTTAGTATTTTTATTTAAGTATACATTTACCTAAATGAAACGTTTTCGAAATTGTAATATCAGCATTTAAGAAGCATATACTTCAATATAAATATTTATCATATTTTAATTTTTTTTTTATTTATGCCAAATATTACTCCTCTTTGGTGACTTCTCGTTTGCATCATCTTTTCAGGGGATGACGTGGGTGTTTGGCTAAGCGTTTTGTCGGAAGACGAGACTGTCCTTTTCCTTTTCCTTTGTTGACAAAAGAATGACGATGGTAGTGGTGTGCACGTCTTTGAGGGGGCATCATTGGGTACTCAGGAGTACAGAAAAAACTGATTCACGTCGTTTATCACAATTCATTGTTTTACTGGAATGCACCGCCACATTATCTTGATTATGATTATCCTTGCGTCGTATCAACTTCATAACAGGTAACACACGTCGTTTTAAGGAGTTCGCAACGGACTAACTCGGAAAACTTTGTAACATGCCCGATTTTTCATGGACTTTGATTTTTGGGGCAGGTACTTTGTGAGCAGCTGCCCCTGCCGCTAAATAAGAGGAGGGTGTCACCGCTGGAGGAGACGTTTCGGGAGACGCAGATTTCCAATGTTTCATCAAATTAGGAAAACATGTTCCAAATTGGGTTTGGCTGGTATTACCAGCAACGGAGAAGTGGAAGAATCTGAGGCTACTGGAGACGCGGTCACCGTCCCTGCAGGTCGTGGTTTACGAATGTAAGGTTGCGTCCTGGCCGAAGTCTTTTTCTGCGGGTGGCAGCTCTCTTCTGCGGACGTTTCTTTGGCTTGTTTTTCTTCTGTGATCTGGTCATGCGTGTTGGGTTTGAGTGGCTTCATCGTACGCATGAGTCCGCCAAGGCGTTGCTAACTATTTGGTTAAGACTTGCATTTGCGATTTATCTCGAGGGCATTTAAACAAGACCACGTAATGAAGGTTGAGACTAATGGTACGATGGGCTTTACTTTGTTGAAACAAACGTTGTGTAATGTAAATGGCACTGGCATTACGCTGATGCCTTTTGCGCGTAAACCACAGTTTAATTTCTTTTTCGACTTCTCCTAACATGTCGCCAAAAATGACCAAATGGGTTTGACTGGGGTCAGACATGATCCCGTCGTCTTTGCTAGGAATGCATTCCAAAAATAAAATGGTATCACCCTGACTTTCTCGGTAGAGGCTGTACGTCGATTGCCAATCTTTGCAACACCACGCGATGCGTTGAGGTGAACGATCGATTAAATGATATTTATGTTCGATCAAACGTTCGACAAATTCGGTTTCGCCTGAACCGCAAGGTCCGGCATTTAACATGTTAAAAAGATGGCGAAGATACAATGCCTCCCAACTATCATGATCTAAGTGTTCGTTGATGACTTTGAATGTAGAGATGGAGGGAGTAAAAATAGCAAAGGTACCCATAGTAGTGTAGGGTCTGTCACGTTTGACACAAAAACAGACAAGACAAGAGTTTTTATATTATTTTCAGGACACGTTTATTTCAACTCATGTTTAAAATGAAGCAACACGAAAGATTAAAATACATAAAAGCCCAATGGATAAGTACAGCAATAAAATACACATTACAACGATCAAAGTGGAATATAAAAAAGTCTTTGTACAAAATGGGTTTGGTAACCAAGGTGCCTTACAGGTAGTGTGTAATGTTCTTAAGTCTCTACATAGAGTACAGTCACACAGGTGTCCTCCCGGAACGGTCTTTCGGGAACGTCCATAACAAGTCTGTCCTGAAAGGAGTGATTGTCCTCGGCGACAGATTCTACTTCTAATACTGTCATTAGCACAGTTTTAAAAGTGACTTTTGTGACTGGACGTTGGATTTTAGGATCACAACGCTTGAGCATAATGGGATACTTTTTTAGTCCAGGCATCAAAACCCCAACTTTTCCACATACATCTGTCCAATGAGGGTGCAAGTCACAAGCTACACACACATTGTCGTACATATTCCGTACCTAAAAGTTGACGAATCTTTTTTTTCCCTTAGAGGTCGAGAAGTATCCACATTAAAGCATAAGGCTTTTTTAACAGAATGAGCTTCTCGTGGACATTTATAGGAGCCACCATAAATGTCTTTGTATGTATTGTTCGTAAAGTGTCCACAACGAATCTACGGGTAAACGAAATCCCAGAAAGCAAGTCACTAAGATACACACTACACGTCGACCCCAATTGATGGGACACAGTTCTCGTATGAAGATAACCCTCCACCGTTTGAATATTCTCATTGATTTCCTTTCACGGAATATGTTGTATCACAAGTGACGAGAAGAAAGGTAATTTTATCTTTTTCTATTGGTTTTGTCACTAACTCACACCTCACACTCCGTACAGAAATTTCGTCCCTAGCTAAGTTTACGTTGTGTAAATGATTTTGGTAATCCACTAACACTGCTTCTGGAATTATTTGCAGTATGTGTACGTTGACAGTAAAATGAATGAGTTTCAACAAACCAATCCTTCTCCTTCACGTTCCTTTGATTAAGGTCTGACCATTGGAACACTTTTATCTGAATCAAACCTCTTTTTGCAATCAGGTACCAGTGGTGTAAACATCGATGACGTAACGGATGCAATTGTTCTTTGTGTTGTATGTTGACCAGCTGTCGGTAAATGTGTTCTCTCAACTCCAATGTGCTCTTGTAAAGTATACATGATCATGTCAGTCAGTGTTGATACTTTTGAATGCTTCTTAGTTTTATTTAGAATCTTCTCCTGGAGCGACAGTGACGGACATAGCGTGTACTTTCTGACCACTGCCATTCAGGGTAACGTTCACGAATGGTAATAAAATCCTGTGATGTAAACGGTTTAAAGCGGAATATTTGGTAGAAGGCACACTTGATGCAGAAAAATCTGATGCGTAGGTTGACTTTTGTCACTTTCTTCTTGTGAATTGCTCGACACAAATGTTCTTCAGACACCAATTGAGATTTTGCTCTGGCAAGTCAGTGCCAAACTTCCTTGTAGTTCTTATCATGTAATTCGTTTGGAAATCCTTGAATATTTTTCTTTTTTCTACACGGGGTTTAAATACTTGTCTAGGTGTTGTCCAAGGTTTGACTCCTAGCCAAGCTGGTTTTTTAAACGACATGGTATGTCACTTCAATGACTAGGGTCCCACTAAAGGTAGGTAGTGACAATTCGGAAACCATCGAACACGTTCCAAGTAAGCGGAATGTTTCTGTTCCCACTGGTAAAGTGACGCACCGCAAATGAAGCACTTGACTTTATCCCCTTCGCCCAAGTAGAAACATCCGGTTTTGGCTAATTCTTCGGGGGATGGTCCTGGCAGAAATTTTGACCATTTTTCTTTAAAGGTTTGGAATCAAATTTTAAAGTTACAATATTCAGGCAAGGGCACAGGGAACGAATATTCGTCTTTCACAATTTAATTTCGATGAGGGTACGGTGAAATTCTCAACATTAGGGTAGTAGCCGCATGGCCTCAGGTGGAGACGGACATCAGTACAGAGTCCACGATAACGTGTGGCATCGCTTTCGCATCCATCAAGTTTGACATCACTTTCCATAATAGGTATAGTGGAAGTCGTCATAGAAAAGTTCACATGATGTCCTGCTGAATCGCTGAGGTTACAGTGTATGGTATCCCTGCAATCGCAGGTATAGCATCTCACTCCACTTGAGAATCCCTAAACTTGAATGATGTCTTTTTAAAAGGATTCATCGTTTTTGCTTGGTCCTTGTAGTTACAATGAACAATCGGTGCTGGACGGTGTCCCATATTATATGCTGACCAATATCGACGTGACCGTACGGTGAAGTGAAGTGATTGGGCATCCGCACTCTCTTTTGGTATACGATTTGATAGACTGGTTTCTTGCTTCAGTTCCAAAAGGCATCCACGTTTTCTGCGTAAATACCTTTCCGTGTCTCGTCAACATTGTGGTATTGTTGTGTCTTGGGAAAATGGTAAATTTCGTACACTTCTAACAGTCGGTATCTCACGTCCAGATGTTTAAACAATTCCACGCTAACCTGCGCTCTTGTCAAGGTACGTTCTTCCTGAGTGTGCTGATAAGGATGGTTTTAATTGCACGTTTCGGCACAAGTACGACACAAAGGAAACATTAGTTTTCCTTGGCAATGGTGAGGTAAAACGGGATGGTACCAGTCCCTGGGAGGCAAGACTTTGCACTTGATCAATCCATCGTACTGGCGAATGTTGTCCAGGTCAATATGTTCAGTCATCAATTGCGGTTGCCCTACGGGAAAGTGAATATATTTTTGCACACGTAAGGATGCAGCGAACACACGTCCAAGTATTTGATTTTTTCTCCTTTCTCCTGGTCCGCTTGGTACAGCAAGTATATGGCGTTTGTTCGTCCTCCGTACAAACTATCCCAGGGATTCGGTGGGTCCAAAAACTTGTAACTTTCCACCATGCGTTTAAACTCGGGATCGGTTTTCAAACGGTTATCGTACTCGCTTTCCCATATTTAAACCAATTGGTCTCCTTGCTGTTCTAACTAGAAACGCCGCTGAGAAGTAGAGTTTTGGTGTCACATTGAGGGTAACACATGGGACATTCGTATAAAAAGCATCCGTTAAACTATCGTACACGGTTTGAGAGTTTTCCAACTCCCAGCCATCCACCGAATACGTTCCGACGGTCTTTTCGCCTCCCCCGTTGCGGGCATGTTGGATCCATTTGTCTTCATTGTCGCGCAAGTAATGTAGCCAGCGTAGTGCTAAGATGACTAATGGCAGTCAAGGATTTTTCGAGCATGAATTGTTTTCGGTACACTAAGGAACAGTAACGTCGTAATATGTCCACGTCATATCGACAATACTTCAACATTTCTTCTTGACAGTCGAAGGGGTTCGAGGCGTGAGTCTGGTACTAAGCGTAGAAAGCTTCTCGTTGTTCGGTGTGCACTTGTTTTACTTGCATGGAAATGATTTTGGCTCCGTTCAAAGTCACTTTAGGACGTTCGGTACTTTGTTCCATACAGTATAGTAGCAGAAATAGCCCATCGTATCCCGAGAAATTGTTTGCCATTACTGTGGTATGGCGATGACAATATCCGTAACCGTCGATGTCTTCTTGACTCCATATCTTGTCGATGGGGTTTAAGATCCATTGGGCAAAATCGACCAAGGCGTTCGACGCTCGAAAGATTATTTCATGTCCTCCAGGAATCTGGCAATGACTATAAATAGGCTCATGGATTCACTTCTCGCACGCTCGGTGAGCCACGCAGAAATCGGGACTGTGAATGCCATTATCTTGCATGCAATCGAAATAGAAAAAGATAAAATTGTCTTTCTTCTCGTCATCTTCCTTTTAGGATTGGTATTTTTGAATGTAACATTCTTGTTCCAAGTCCACGATTTGGCGACAAATGTAACATAGTTTCATACATCGACAAACGTGAAACGTGGCATTATTGGTACGTATGCCTTGTCCACAAGTAGGTCACAATCTCAGAAGCTGAGAAATACTTTTCTGCTGTGAACATCGTGTCTGCAAATGTTGTTGGTAACAGATAGGACTGACAAAAGTGCGCTGACAAACAGGGCAATTCACTCCTTCTTTCCCTTTCTCTAGATAGGGTTGAGAGGCCAAACATCCCTCACATTTAAATCGACAATGTTCGTGTTCTTCTCGATTGTTATAACCATAGTCACATTTCTCCCAATACTAACTATATACAAGGAATCCAGTGGTACTGGTGGTGGTATCAAAATATTCATCGTGATGATAGATGTAAATGTATTTTCCGTCTTTGAAATCGTTGCCTCGAAACAAGAGAGGTCCGCGCTCTTTTTGAGGTTGTACATTCAAGGTGTAGTGTGGATCTAAGATGTCTTGCAATTTGTACATTTCTGGATTAGTACATGGGGTGTCTTTAGATATACCCGCTTGCTGTAACAGGAGTTCTGCTTCTCTTCGTTGTTTAGCTCGATCATATTGTTAAATCGTTTTTCAGGCTCTTTTCCATTCTGCTGTGTCGTTCTTGTTTGCATACGTTCGTCCCATAAGGATGGCACGGGCTAAACACATCTGGTCTTGATGATTGTTAATTCGGACGAGGCTTATTTGTGTGCTGCAAAGGTTGTCGACCAATAACACCCAAACGGGAGACTTCAAATAATCGTGATGAATGGAAAGTCTTAAACGATTGTCTTTTTTAATTTGCAGTGTCAAACTCTGGTTCTTTATGTCTACTTGTACCTAATCTAAAGTCTGCAGTGTCAGACTTTGGTTTTATGTCTTTACTTAGACTTAATCGAAAGTTGGGATGAAGTCATTCTATAAATATATACACACAACCCCATTGTGAAACATGAGATAATCTTTCATAATCAGATATTTTACCTCGTGACTCGGTTACATTTCAGTTGACAGGCATTGACAATACAATGCGTTTTGTGTAAGACGAATCAAAAAACGTTGGGACAAAAATCTTTGACCTAATTAGACATAATGAGTTGCAAAACTAACAAGTATTGGTATACATAACAATTTAGTATCATGGTTTAAAAGTTGATTATTAGGAAAACTTAAATGATTATTATTTTTTCTCAATGGACTAGCATCAGTGAAGTTGTCCCGAAGAGTCTATTTTTGGACAATTATTGTTTCTAATTTTGATCAATGATGTAGAAATTACAGAACGACTGAGTAAGCTCATTACTGATATTGCAACATTTGATACGATAATGATACAAAGTTATATGTGCTGATTATTGCAACATTATATTTGATAATGAATAACATTATATATGATAGCTGACAATCTCATATTTCTGGCAAAATCTTGATCTCAGATTATAAACATTTACAAATGAGAACACTCCAGGCTATATTGTGTAAAACCAGTTTAGATATCAGACAAAAGAAAATGAAAGGAAAAAGGGTAAAGTCTTTAAAAGAAAAAGCTACATTTTGTTCTTAAAAACTTAAAAACTGTATTCTTTCCATAAGTTCAATACAATCATAGCTTGAACATCATAGTGAAATGCATACCCCTACAAAAATCTTGCCTCCATGAGTTTTAAAATGAAAATACTTTGAAGTAAGAAAATCTTGCAAATGGTTTGTTTTGTAAAATGTGTCCCAAACACTGTCACAAATGTAATAAGATATGATTAAATGTATATACATGAATTGAGAAGTACTTAGTATAAGAACAGAAAAGTTAATTATGTATTAGTTCATTATCGTCCAAAGGTCCTTGCTGTTCCAGGTATTCATACAGGATACTTCCAGCACGTGTCAGTTTAAGCAGTTTGAAATACAACTTTCATGGAGGATTAACCATGTCAGGTCACCTTTGTTTTCCCAGTTACCTCTACCTCTTCACAGCATTATCTCTCAATTGCCGAATTGATCATTTGGCAATATACACAATCACACCTGTAAAGAATCGCTACGGTGGCCTAGTGGTTAGAGCGTCCGCCGCGGAAGTGGGAGGTGGTGGGTTCGATCCCTGGCCGGGTCATGCCAAAGACTTACAGAAATGGTACTAACAGCTGCCTCGCTTGGCGCTCAGCATTAATAGATTAGTGTCAGGACTGGTCGGCCTGGTGTCAGGATAATATGACTGGGTAGGACATCATGCTAAATGTATGCAGCATTTTGCCCCAGTGCTACACATCACTACAAACTGCCTCGCTGCAGACATATTAGCGATATGACTGAAAAAGTGTTAAAGCTACGTTAAAAATCCTAAACAAAGAAACAAACAAACACACCTGTAAGGTAAGTGCACAACATTATATTGGCCAGTCAAGAATGAATACAAATCACTTTCAACAATTTTTGAACAATAAAAAAGAAATATGCAGATCAGAAATATCATGTTGATTCTCCAACTGAAATAACATTTGATAAAACAATATTAATTCTCAGTATGTTGCCTTATAATAGTTAGAGTAAGCGTTAATACGTCAATGTAATATTATGAGTAGAATTGTATTTTATAGGTTAATATTCAGTGAAACTTATTAAAATATTTGACCATTGATTTCTGTGATTAGAAATTACAAAGGAGTTAACCTTTGGTGTGTACAGACATTCATTATGATAGTCATGTAAACTGAGTGGGCTTTTATTCTTTATTTGAAAAAGAAAACATATAAATTACTGTGTGAAGGTGGAAATGTAGTTGAATTTTAAAATAATGAACAACAAAAAGTTTGTGATTGAAATGTACAGCATATCAATATTTCCACTAAAACGGTTCTCTGAACAATGCAGCAATTCTAAATTTAAAAACTCTACATGTGATTTGAAATGCTTTTAAAACGTATGATCTTTGCTACTTAATATCGAAAATGTTTTATTTAGCAAGATATAAACGCAAGAATGCAACTCCATAATCATCTACTCTGATAACGAGCACTAGCAGTATATTTTAAATGTTTCAGGCAATTAAGGGAGGATTATCGAAATTTGGGTTCACAAAAACTTTAGATTGATACACAGTTCGTAAAGTTCCAGTTTCTTTTAATGAAATGTAACGTGCGTGTTTCTCATTTTAAATGAAATGCCTGCTGTAAATCAGTAAAAATCATTGTGCGTTCTCAAGTCATCCTTCTTCTCTCCGCAAAATATCCTCATCATTCGAAGAACCTGACGCCGTGTCATCACTACCCTATTCGTGGTTATTGTTCAAAAGTGCCTTAAACTATAACGGTAAAATGTTCACGCTTACAGAGAAGTCGGGGAGTCGTTTTCGCAATTTTTCATGATGCAAAAGGGAAAAAAAATGATATGAATCACGCTAGTAATCTTATAAGATAGCTCGACTTGGTGGCATCTATAGATCCAATGACGTCTTTATCGACCACGTGATACGTATCGATTTATTTATCAAGATATTTGCGCCAATAACTTAAATATGGGTGGTAGCTATAGATTCTATGACGTCTTTACCGGCCACGTGATACGTATCGATATTTCAAGGCACTTGCGCCGATAACCTAAATATTTCCTTGTAGTAACTAAAGGACATGTGTTGTATAGGAGGAAGATAATACAAGTTTTCCCGACAAACAACCGCCCCCCCCCCCAAAAAAAAAAAAACAACAAAAAACAGCATGTACGTTTCCTATCCTTTTAAGAAAGACGGGCAGCTCTCGACGTGACAAGTTTATTTCATTTTAGAAGTGGGTCAAAAATCAACGTCGAGTTTCGAGAACAGAAGGTTATAATTTCACCGAAATGGTCGTAATTTAACAGGACGTTTTTTTAACGTGAATTTTTTTCTCCATTCAGCATCTACTCCAAAAACTTCAACAAGTACACAGTTGCTCGGATCCTCCTTAGAGTACCTTAGAGTACCACGACCAGAGCACATGTCCCCGCTGCTGTGTACCTTACACTGTCTATCCATTCGATCCACATTCAAACACAAAATTTGTTATCTGTGCTATGTTTCACTGACGGTATTCATACGTATTTGACCTCACCAGCAAGGTTCTTACGCTCCTCTTCTGACAATCTTATACCGGTACTCATTAATCCAACTATGAAAACTAAGTCGTATGGACAACGTTATTTTGCATACCAGGACCCAGCAACGTGGAATGAATTGGCTATTAAAATTAGACACAAAGACACAATGATCCATTTCAAGAGTGCTCTTAAAACTCACCTATGTTGACCGCAAGAACAAACTTAAAGAGGTAATAATGTTTCTTACCTTAAATATTTTCAGCAGTTTTTTCCTTCTAATTTCATGGTGTTTTTTTTTGTTGTTAAAGTCATATCATTATAGGTGCTTAGAGCTTCTAATGATTAGGCACTACACAAAGTCAATATTATTATTATTATTATCATTATTATTATTATTATTATTATTATTATTATTATTGGGTAACTGGTTGTGCAGACGGTCGAATATACTACTGTAGTCTTAGTCATTCTTGCGCTAGCAAAATACTTAAAGTTAATCATTAACTTATGTCTAAAGAAATATACACAAAGACAATTAGAGATTTTATTTATTTATGCTTAATTTTTAAAATCAAATACCCAACAACAGCAACATAAATCAGACCAACAAACACAACAAAATAAAACAAAAACAATGATAAATAAATACCAAAAAATGTGATAATTACAGAATACAAAATTTCGTTGGATAAATGGTATCTCCAGGTGCGAGACGGCCATCTGTGTGCTACTTATAAATAATAAAAGCTAGAAACAACAGTGAAAACTTAGTGTAGTGTTTTGATATGTACACCGAACTAAGATAAACATTTGCTAAGAATTACTGCCGCTTCACGCTATTGGCGTATACAAGTCTCACTTTACGCTTTCCTTTTCTTTCTGTATTTGGTCAGGCTGTTTAAAGTAAACAGAATGTCCGAACTTGTAGATTTGTTATCGGGAAAAGAAATAACTTATTATAGAGCCTATCGATCAAGGTCATATCCTAGGTCAAGTATATAAAAGCCGTTGCAGGTCCTTAAACAAATCAAAAAGCTTGAAGAGAGAGATAGAGAAGCAGCGCATGGTTAAGGAATTCGCTGATAGGTAAGTACCTCTAAAACAGATTTTCGTTTAATCCATTCTACGTGGCCATTTGTGGTATTTAGGTAATAACAAAAACTAAATATATATGCCTTCATCATTAGAATGTATGGTTATTATCTTCTCGCGTTTGTAAGACGTTGATATGTTGTCCTCTTTTAATATTTTTGGCTTTTGAAATTAGAACATGGAAACGACCATTTTTTATGTTCCTTATATCAGCTATGAAGAATGCTATTAAATACCTTATAACACCATGTTCACATAAAGTCCGAATATTGAAACAATTGATATTAAGCAGACACTAAACTTACAGTGGCTTGAAAGCTTGCACGCGCTAGTGATTTGGATATTTTTAACGTAGTTTTAACACATTTAGTCATATCGCTACAATGTCTGCAGTGTGGCAGCTGATAGTGGTGTCTAGCACCTGGATATCATGCCACATACATGTGGCATCATATCCCACCCAGTCACATTATCCTGAGCCACATTATTTCTATATTGACACAAGTCCTAACACTTACCTCTTGTTGGTGACCGTCTGGTAAGGCAGATGTTAGTACCATTTTTATGTCTTTGGTATGACTCGGCTGGGGCTCGAACCCGCGTCGTCTCGCGTCTGCGAAAGAAGATTTAACCATTTATGTCTCTAGAGCCTTGAAAACGGCTAGCGTTTTCTGTCTCAATTCTTTGATAGCGTTGGTCATGTTCCCAGCGCTTAAAGGTTGAGAGAGAGAGAGAGAGAGAGAGAGAGAGAAAGAGAGATAATATTATGATTATGATTTTCATATAGTTTGTTTAGTTACAGATAAAATCACCAGGATAATCTCTGTGACAGGAGAAAATTTTTCTTGTGTAATCTAGACTGTTTTTGCTGAGTCTTCATTATTTTTTGATTCTTCTCGTACATTTTGATACATGATGTTGATGACTAGTATTTATATTAGCCATCTCCCCTTTATATAGTGTATATAGTTTCAAAAAAATATCTACCGAGACTAATTTAAACCCAAAATAATGGGAAACACACATCTTTGGGGGCCTTACTTAGTATTACAAACAGGTCCTATCGACTTTAATATTCTAAAATGTATCTAGCATGTGTACTGCCTCCGCTATCTTCATAGAGGAGATAGCAATAATAATAAGTTGTACCTGTGATTGTACGCGTTTTCGTTTGTTTCTAGTGTTGTTCGTTGAGAATTATTAATGTGTTGTGCATGTTCGTATCGATTTCATATACAATAATATTTTAGTATTTATTTGTTATCTTCATATATAACTGTCTATATCTTTGTTTAGATTCATAAACATAGGTTTTTATGGTCTCATTTTCAAATAAATACTGAAGAAATAAGTGTAAACATTAGTTGTCCGATTTTTATTTCCAGTGATGTGGAAAATATTTGGTAGCTATTATTGTTTTGAGTGGAATGACAATTTTAAGACTTCTTAAACCAAAAGACTCTGCAAGAAATTTGTAATTTTTACATTCCTGATGCAATAGAAATTACGTTAGATACTGAAGGTGTCTTCATTCTTTTTCTATGTTGTAAATGCACTTGGACAGGTGTTGATGTGACGCATGAAGATGTACTGGCCATTGGTTCCCTATGTTGTGGTTCATCGTTTGCTACATGCTTTGTAACTTCGTAACTAAAAAGATGTATCCGATATTTATCTGTATTATAATATACATATGTTTCTTTGTGTTAAACACTTAGAAATAAAATACTTAATTTAAGCAAGAATGCATAATAATAGATCATTAAAAATGATATCAATATAACTAACATGCAAGTCAAAAAACGTTAACTAATAACATTACAAACCGCCAGCCATATATTCTGTTAGCACAACACCATCCTTTCCTATCATGGCTTGCGAGAATTTTGTAATTTAGTCAATACAATGGTTTATAATAAATGTACTAGTAGTTGAAAGATTTGTTTGTCGTCTTTGAAAGTTTAGAAGGGTCTTTGAATTTATTATTCAGAATTCAATATGAACATTGAAATTGGTAATCTAACACTGTTCTGTATAACAGTGTGTGACAATAAAATAGTTTCAATACTTTAAAATAATTTAGGACAATGACATTTTACAAACTTAATTCCAACATGAAATTATTCAGATAGTGAAGTTTTTAAAATTAACGACTGTTTATTAAACAATCTGATGTGTTTAAAAATTTTGTCAGCTCAGTGAACATTGTTGGGGAGGAGGTATTTCAGTGCATAAGGTATTTTAAAGAAAACTATTTAAATGATTGCAAATTTACCCGATAAGAGTTTTGTCTTTTACTTTGTTTATTACTGCATTCAGCCATGAATTATGTGGATGTGGAAGGCGTGCAGTGTAGTTTGGGAACATAATTATGCAACCAAATTGCGAAAGTCACTTCATTTTATTTTGCAAACGAAAGTCATCTGTCCATGATTTATTCATCTTTTCAATGTCGTCATCAGTGTAATAAGAGTTAGAATGGCTAATTAAGCAATTTTAGTATTATATGTAATTAACAGTTTGTCTTAAGAGTGTAACAGGTGCACTACATTGACACCAAATATGAGATAGAAACCAGTTATATAGGTCCAGGAGTTGACAATTTGTAAATTCATTTGCAAACGATTTTTAAATAAGTTAATATTTGAAACCTAATAAGATAATAATTGAAACCAACTTCTTGATGTTTGCAGTTCATCTTTAAACAATTTTTATGCCATCTTGCACGCTTTAATAATCAATTCTGGAATATATGTTCTTGCAAGTATGGTACTAACAACAAGACTTTGTCATCATTTTGTCAGACAAACAACATTAGACCATGCAGAAATTCTTTGGCAAAACAAGTATTTTATTTCGCAGAATTTGCCTCTTACGAAGTATTCCTCGTTCATATTACCTCCACAAATATATGTAGACTCTGTAAATAGCCGCACAACAATGCCAAAATGTGATACTCTTTTAGGTGTGACTTGCAAAGGCAGTATTTAGTGTTCGTACAGTATGTTAAAACTGGAACATACTTTTATAGTCTAATATAGAAAACAACATTATGTATATAATGCCTCCTTAAACAATGTATCCTCTAGGGGTCCAAAACCAATGTTCCCTCTAATTTTCCGAAGGCTGTTTGCGGCAAAAGATATTGGTTGTGCAACTTTGGAAGTAAATTGAAATTTGTGTGCACCACATAACGGCCTACTAAACGAAACGGTTAATTTTTAATAATTACAATAATTAACCAACACTGTATAATGTCAATTAATGTATTCATTGAAATAGTCTGCTTTTTCATGTAATATATATAGAAGCCTAGATGGAGAGAATTAGCGTACTGATACCACTCATACGTCATCATACTAGCTATCGTTCTCAAAGTTTTTCTCTGTGATCTTTTAATTTACCCAGTCTGCATAAATCTTATCAAGATATATTGATCCTCCATCTTGAAGGTGACTAAACACGCATCAGCATTTCCAAATGTTCTGACTGTTTCTGATTCCTTAATTTGGTTTTCAAACTGTTCATCAGGCTGAAACCACGCTCGCAATCTGCACTGGAAGCTAAAAATGTTCCACCAATATCCATCAATTTCGCTAACTCTGCAAAGTGATCATTCTGAAATGCCAAAGTCACCATATCTGGAAAGCTGTTTATCAGTTTACCTCTGATTTTTTTCTGAGACTAAGAACTTGAAGTTATTGTACTGCTGAATAACAACTTGTTCCTCTTGAAGAAATAGTTTGTACTTGGAACAAAGTGAACTGATGTGTTAAATTCCAAATTCATAATTGCATTGTGCTATTGCAGTCAAGTCCAACGCAGATCATTCCTCAATTTCATTTTCTGGAAATCTTTCCCCCATATGCAAACACAGCATATTAATGAAAGTTAATATGGAGTTAGTATTCACTGAAACTTCTCCAGAGATTTTGCCAAGACGGTTTTTAACGTTATCACTCCATTTCACTGTGTCACCCAATTACTGAATTCGCATTTTGTTCAGTTTATGTTGTGCAAGATGATAAGCTTCCATTGGTGTCAATCCTCGTTCTTGAAATGCGATTGTTAAAGAAGCTAGTTCAGATAACACATCATTCAAAACTTCCAGTGTTATGTGGAATTGCTGAATATTTAGCTTTTTAAAACAGTACTTTGAAATAGGATTATCAATGTCATTATCCTTCTCTTGTTCAAAATATTTTAATAAAACACCATAATTTCGAATGATTGCTTGACACTGTAAATTAGAACTTTAATTTATTCGGGCGTGGAACGCTTATGTTCATTAATAATTTCCCGTTTCTCTTTTCAGCGGGGCTCTCAAGAAACATGTTAACCAGTGCTCTTGTAAATTTGGAGTTTTTCTTCTCAGTTTTCTAACACTTTCAGTATGAGACTTACTAGACAGATGGCGTTTCAAGAAATCAAGTTTCCACACATCATCCCAAAACTTGCCAGTTGAAAACTCTCTGGTGGTTTTTGCATCTCGGCAGTACAAAAAACTACTCCGTCATCATCTTCATAAGTAAATATTTCACACAGTTAAACGCGCACTTTACTTCGAGACTTCGGCGTCTCTATTTCAACAATTTCTTCAAGCCATTCAGACTTAAGAAAGCAATTTAATACCGCAACGCAAGTTCAAACTTGAACGTTTACAGACTTCACACACTACACGTATAGGCTATAGGTATAACGGTACCAATTGCGCAAGTCCATGTGGGTGGAGCTTAAGGTGTAGGGTCCATTACAATCAGAAATAAACAACAACACTAGCTATGATTGGTGGATTATGTAAGAGTTGTACTTTCTGTTAGGCTTTAAAAAGGTTTAGCCCCTTGGCAACATGTGAATTTATGTTAATTCCTAAATAGATCAAATTTTGTATTTTTTATGATTTTTTGAAAATGTAATACACATAAGTGAAAAAAGGTATGTTGTGACTAGATAACTCATACCCCTGTCTAGTTCCAGCAGAGTTATCTTTCTTAAATGCAATGGAGTACCTGGTTTTGTCATCGTCAAATTGACAATCTAACATTGTTCTCTATAACAGTGTGTGCGATGTACGCTAAATTAGGATAGAAAATATATTTATTTCTCCAAATATTAGCATTGATGTCTATGGAAAAACAACTGGTACCGTGATGCCTAAATGATAATACCAGCTTCACTGTGTATCCATAGTAACGAGTATACATAGCCACCACTTCTATACTGTCATAGTGTCATTTGGTTAAACAATGGATATTGAGATGTTTTGGTCTAATATTGACAGACTTTTACATAGAAAATGTAGAAAATAAGACACATTAGCTTTGGAATGGGGCTTTTGTAACTATATCTATAACATATATAGACTGATGGCTTTGTGACTGTGTAGTCAGCTCCAATATTAGCATACAGGCAAAAAAAAGGTTATGTAAAGTTAATATAGTTAATTTTAGCCAAATATTGACTATTTTATGCGCAAAAGATGAAAAATGATGGATAAAATACAACTTTTTTTGTTCATGTAAAGCATGTTATAGACCAGGATAGAGAACATTCCTGGTCCATGTGTAGATAGTTCACTTGTATCATAAAGAATATTCTAGTATAAGTATTTTAGGTAGTTTGCTAAAGATATGA
Source organism: Unio pictorum (assembly GCA_030141615.1). Lineage (NCBI taxonomy): Eukaryota > Metazoa > Mollusca > Bivalvia > Unionida > Unionidae > Unio > Unio pictorum. Next base: position 7,043,747 of record JARLTB010000322.1, read on the forward strand.
TATTCCTTCCTATTTTGATTTTAATTGTCCTGCTCTAATTGTCATTTTTTGTAAACTTTTGTGTCTTTAAATTAAAAATGCGATTCTCTAGTTAGTTACATAATCATTATTGAGGTCTCCACTACATATATAATCCTGGATTTTAGGTTCTCGCGTTATCGGTAATACATTTTTGGATAATTTAATTGCATTGAAGTTAATACATGTGTTTTTGAACTCATCTGTATTACATGGATAATATATTGGAGGAAATAAAAGGTACAAACCTTATGTATACAATTCAGTTATCTCCCTTACACCAGACATAAAATTTCAATAAATAGAAACCCACAATGTTAGTGATGGTGAATGAATATAAGAAAAGATTTGTGAAGTATCATATTAGCCCTTGGTCTTGATGTAAATTTAACAAGAAGTACTTTAATAATTTCTCCCAGTAAAGTTTACAAGTTTGAAAACTGATCCATCATGCTTTGATTGGTTTAGATATTTTTTTTTGCCTAACTGAAGCCCATTATTATTAATTTCTTATTTAGAAGAAATATGAAGTACATGCATATATATTATCTACATTATTCACCCTTTTATATTAGCTGGGAATGAACACCATGTCACCTGATATTTGGTGCCAATTGCGCAAGTCCATGTGGGTAGAGCTTAAGGTGTAAGGTCCATTACAATCAGAAATAAACAACAACACTAGCTATGACTGGTGGATTATGTAAGAGTTGTACTTTCTGTTAGGCTTAAAAAAGTTTAGATTCTTGGCAACATGTGAATTTATACTGATTCCTAAATAGATCAAATTTTATATTTTTTATGATTTTTTGAAAATGTAATACACATAACTGAAAATAGGTATGTTGTGACTAGATAACTCATACCCCTGTCTAGTTCCAGCAGAGTTATCTTTCTTAAATGCAATGGAGTACCTGGTTTTGTCATCGTCAAATTGACAATCTAACATTGTTCTCTATAACAGTGTGTGAGATGCACGATACATTAGGATAGAAAATATATTTATCTCTCCAAATATTAGCATGGAGGTCAATGGAAAAACAATTGGTACCGTGATACCTATAGCCTAATAGTCCTAGCAGCAGCTACCAGCAGACCAAGCAGGAAACTGGGTCATCAGTAATCCGCGACAACATACATTTGTGCGCTCTGTTGTAATGTATGTGCGCGCGCTCGGCGAGTTGTGTGCGTGCGCACACGCTCATAGCTTAGAGGGAACATTGTCCAAGACTAAGAGTCTAAAATCTTCTTGGTGTCAAAACGTGAGGTCAGATTGAGTAAAATCAAACGTTGGTATCAAAACTGGGTGGTCAAATTATTTTATTTTTTGAAGTGCAAATGATGGTTAAGGGAAACACTGCTTAAATAAGCAAATCGTTCCGGATATATATTATTCTCACTCCATTTATTATCAAACCATGCAAATTTTGTAGCCAGTTTATGGCCTTAATAATACTCATTTGCATAAAATTGTGTTGAAACAATAGCTACACTGAATCTCGACTGCCCCTTTAAGTCTTATGTTTCGGAAAATATGAAATCATGCGTAAAACATCCTAGTTTACGACTATCAGCAAAGTACCAGTTGAGAGTGTAATTATTAAATATACTACAAACTTTGTCTACCCATTTCTCTATATTGTATATTATCATTGTCTTGTGTCACAGAATTGTGTACATCTATTTTTTTATGAATATTTGGAATAGAAAGAACTCTGGGGTTCGTTTCTGTACATGGTGGTACATGGCTTTTCTGTATCATACATTATTTTGATATAGTGAGTTTCGTTTTCTCATTGATGCATGAGATAAGTACTTACAATTTGAATGCCAATAAATTTTGAGTGCACATGCTGTGCATTCTAACATAGCATGTGTACATATAGACTTATGACAGAAACAAACATTACATTATGTAAAGTCTTGTCAGTGGGCAGTCTACTTTACGATAGGATTTCGCCAGCTCTATAAGCAAGTGGATTGCAAAATTATTTTCCTTTTTGTATTTTAGGATAGAATTGTTTCGTTCAGATATTTATCATGTATTTTAGGTAATTCAAACATGTCTCACATAAACATGTCTCACATAATGCAACATTATTAGTATTATTATAGTCTGTTTCTGGTTTACCTTTCTGTAACTGTACAGAATGATTGCATTCACATAACTGTTGCATTCATTACGGGACGAGAGAATGGTACGTCATGTCCTGTAAGAATCTTATCAGATACAGGGTCACTTACGAACATGACCATGATAACCTTCTATAAATAAAGTAATCATCTCTATTTGCGTCATATATGTCGTTACATTTTATGATAACTTAACATGACAGTGTCATAGATATTACATCGATTTAGATGTTATATTTTCAGCTGCGAAACGGGCTGAAACGAGTGACAGTGATGGAGCTATGCTGTATATTTGTGTTTGTGCCGTACTGAAGGCGTCTTTCTAGCCGTGGTAATTTCGGTTAGTATAAATCCAGTGTTCTGTTGTTAATGGTGATGTTCACCCTGAAGATAAGAATGCTTATCTCGTGGGTACTACCAAGGCTTTGGAACCAACAGGTCTCTAACAGGTCTCCAACAGTTCTGCAGGTTATAAGGATCTTTAGTCAGACCAGGAGGGGCTGATCATTCGTTGTTTCTCCTTGACCACCCGAAGGAGCATTGGAGCTGAAATACCTTGTGGTGATGAATTGTTGGACACTGCAAGATATATGTCCCAATTTGTACAATCATTTATCACTATTTGAGTGAAACTTTACATTATCACTAGCTGAGAGTAAGTTGCGTCATTGTTTATGTGAATCATTATGTTATTGGTTGAAACGACTTTGTTTGAACCAGTCATTAATCTGTTTCCCTTATGCATTGTGTTAAATATCCAATATTCGGATTGTTTTTGCGCAATGGTCTGGTATAAAGTTTTTCTATCTTAATTAATCTATAAATAAACATAGTATTTTCGTTACCATTCTTAGTGCGATCTGAGCCCAACCTGGTTGTTCATTGTGTTACAGCCAAATGTGAAAAAAGGGAGCAACATTTACGGGATTAGGATTACATTTGAAGGATTAGTTTGTCAGGGAGGACATGTGATAAAGACATCATGAGATATTTCTAAATTATGGGTTATATTCTCTTTAAAAGGTGTTGTATATTAATGTAAATTAAGACTCACTGTTTGCAGTTAATGTCTTCTTAAAGTCACAGTTTAGAGAAATATTAATTATATGGTAACTTTACTGAACATATATGTTATTTAATAACGTAACATGTTCATATGAATTAGAGCTTTAAAAAGGCGTTTTTCTTGTACCTAGAGCAGGATCATTTGAGAGTCAGCCGACATTATTGACTTGAGGAATGAAAATTGAGGTGGATGAAGGAAATGCACACTTGTTTCGCTTCATTTGAAGACTGAGAGAGGACTCCGATTCAAGCCATTGGCTTAGTGCAGGTAAAACAAGTGAAATAATCTTTTTGTAAGTAGTTTTATTGAAACTAGTTTAGATACCTACCTGAATATTTGATGCTAACCTTTCTCATCAGGTCTAGTTAAAGGTAGTGTGTATCACATTTTCTGTGTAAGATTTATTTTGAAAACCATTCCAATAAAATGGATGAAGATAATACCAATATAATCAGTAATTAGATTTTACTCGTTACTGTTTTTCTCAAATGCACTTGTTGTTACATGTTGAATATCAAACTCTCAGAAAGGTTACATCATAAAATTATAAAAATTATGGAAAGGAAAGTCCGTTTACATTATGTAAAATAAACCATAATTTTTAAACAGCTTGTAGATGTGTCATGGATAAATTCACAGCAATATAAATATTGAGTAGGAATAAAAAGTAACATAAATATTAAAAATGTTAGATTTTATTGCATTTACGAGGTCATTGTGATCTGTATTGACAAACTTGTTCATATAATAACCGACTCGTAATCGTGCAAACTGAATGCTACCTTTCGTGTACAAGGTGTAGTAGAAGTGGCAAAATCAAGTATAAAACATTTTGCAATAATCGGAGGTGAATTGTTGGGACACCTGTAAATCAATGCTCATTTTCTAATACATTTCATTGCACTTGAATGACAGCACATGCTTACATATAGTTGAACAGCTACTTTAATTAAGCTTCTGCAATGCTGTTAATGATTTTTCATTGAATGGAAAGGTACACTGATCGCAAAAGGCAACGTACCGAAGCTTTTATTATATGAGGTAGACTTCCTATTTGATTGCAATATATATGATGATCCTGTATCGTTATTTTATTGGGTCTTGTTAAACATATGCTTGGTGCGATTGGGCCCTCGATTAATGTGTTGCTACATAACATGGCGCCACATCAGGCATATCATAAGTCAACGGTGCAAATAGTAATGTCTATACATTTAGTTATTGTGGTCTAGCTATGCAAGATTAATTTTTTTGTTCTTTTCTTGTTTCATAATATATACATTGATTGATAAAAATGGGAATCAATATTTGTCCATTCCATACATTTGTGTACAATCAGACCCGTTTGAACCATTAACAAATATCATTGCTGTACAGTATAGGAAAAATGTTTTAGTTGTTCCATAACTGCAGTTGTTTGAAAAGGGCTAATATCATAAAACGTGTTGTAACCTTATCTAATAACAGATAATCTATTATCATGAATCTTTTTAAAGTTGAGAAGTCCTAATCATAAAGCAGGATGGTTGAATGATAGGAAACGAAGGCTATTTAATTAATCTCTTGACACCAGACGTTATATTTAAATTATTAAATGGTCACCAATTACTCTAATTTTAATTCAGTGTTTGTTTAACGATGGTTTATACTGAGAAATAAAATTCTAACTTCATATGAATTTCAGTTCCGAATGGTTCATTTCAACAAGATTCATGGTTCATCATTCACCTAATAATTCCGGCTTGTACACAATGATGGCATTAGGACAATACTGTTTATGATAGTGTATTTATCTTATGGAATGCGAATTGTGCTCAGTACAAATTCTGAGGATTCAGATGCATTTATTCTTTTTCAGATATCCAACATTATCGAAGCCTGAAAAAACTGGTTAATATTTTATGTTTGCAAGTATTTTATATGGATAATTTATACTGCTACGCCACATCCTATTATATTACTTGTTCGTAAAGATAGTGAGAACTTAAATTTTAAATAGTCTACAGATTCATACCATTGTAACAATGTTAAAATATATTTTGCCATCTTCATGAAAGAATTTAAGATCAGTCAATTCTAGAATGATCATGTAATGAATTCAGTCACATATTTTGGGTTTAAGTTTTTATAATTGTTTGTCATTTACATTTGTACAAATCGATGTAACGAAATTGTATTAGTAGACACTTTCAAGTTATTTTTCAATATAATGCTTTACATCGAGAAAGAGGACATTTAAACCTCTTTATGTCTATTTCGTCACAAATTATTGACAAAATTTTGTTAATTATTCTTGTTAACTAGCAACACAAATTGTTCAAAATGACACCATACCTGTTTTTTAATCAGACTCCATGTTATTTAAGATTGTTATGGGAAAAATAATAAGTTCATTGTTGGTAATGCTGCAGGTAAATTATAAACAGGAGTTAAACTGTATATAATGCTTGAGGGTAAATCTGAATTATAAACAGGTGGTAAAATTTCTATAAAGCTTATTTTTAAATGTGAATTATAAACAGTTGTTAAAATTTATATAAAGCTTGTAGGAAAATGTAGGTATAAACAGATGTTAAATTTTATATAAAGCTTCAAAAGCACAATTACGGTTGACATGGGGCTGAATTATACACATTTAGAAACAAATAATAAGCAATACTAGAGGGTAAAGAGGCGAAAGGGCAGGAAATTGAATCGGAAGATTACCGTGAGTAGAATATAATAGAAGGATAACGTGAAGATGAACTGAACAAAATATACGATACCCATTTCGATGTTGATGAAGCGAAAGGAGAGGAAAAAGGACATGATGTTGGCAAAATATGTCCAGAATGTGAAATAAGTTCGGTTGAAATTAGAAGCGAGAACAATTGCCAAATTATAATTTCACAGATTGTTAAATAGATATTGGAAGGTGTTTGTCGCCATAGGAGCTAAGTGCTCAATGATTAAAATATAATGCAGGAAGAGGTGTTAGGCGAGGCTTCAGCTAAACTAGAACTTGATAAAACTGTTACAAGAGATATAACAAGTGGTGAACATGAAACTCTTATGACAACTAAAGAAAAGTCAATAGAGGGACAAATGTTAAGTAAGGTTACAGCTGAAAGTCAGAATATAAATTATAGATTGATAAGTGAAGATGAGTCATTTGAGTCCGAAAGAGGTGTTGGTAAATGTAGCTTTGCTCATAAAGATACAAAAGATGGTCCATGGTTGGACAAATGTACTGAAAGAGACCAAAGACAAGACACTTCAGGCGAAATAAGAGAAAATGGGTCGCACAGTTTAGCACAGGTCATATCAGAGTCACATGCTTTTTATGAGGCAGATTCTGTCCACAAAAACAATGAAACCATATCAGAAAAAGATATGGAGTTCAAAGGATTGAATAATGGTGTAATAGAAGATCAAAATCGGAGGGCTGATGACAAAATTATCTCTATAGATAAGGAAACAGCAAATGACTGTGTTAACCAAACTTATTCTATCAGTGAAGATAGACTATCAACAGTTTTAAACATTTTGAATTTAACTGACAAGTATCCAGGAGGGTTTTCTTGCTCAGATATGTATCGAATCACAAAGAGTTCTTTGTTCGACGAGCAACCGCATTGTCACAAAGATCTAGCAAATTATTTTCTGCAAAAAATTGCAAAATACAATTACACGGCTAGAGAATTTCATTTAACTGAAGGCATTGAACACAGATCATGCTCCACTCAAAAGGGTAAAAAAAGTAAATTCAGACAAATGATGGAAAAAAGTGCAGAAGAAAACGTAATGGAAGTAAGTCCAATGGACGTTATAATTGCCGTATTTTTGTGCTGTGATGATATATGCAAACAAGACCTTGTTTCACATATGTGGAGCTGTAGGTTGGCAGTTCCCCTGATTATTCAAGAAAAAGTACTTCCCAGTCAACCGTCTTGTTTCCTGTGGCCATTGAGGAGTCTTGTTATGAGGTGGGAAACAGAAGTTAACGAAGAAAACTGTATTAGAGAAGGTCGTCTCGTAAGGGAAGCCGTAACAAGTATCGCTTTCATCCGATTTGGAGAAGTTAGTTTATCCAAATCAGCCCTAATAAATAGTGTGATTAGTGGATCCGAAAAGACGCACTCCATTTTCATGAACCGGGACTCGCGCGGCTCAACAAAATATCGCCATCTTGTCGATGGAATGATTGATATTGGTTGGTATTTTCCAACACCGAAAACAGAAATAAAACTCTACGGTTGTTTCCAGGACGCAGTCATGTTTCTTAACTTGCATGGGAATGCATATGAACTTCAAAGACAACTGGAGTTACTCTCGAAGCTGGCAAATACCATTACGGTATTGTGCAAAGTTACGGAATTTTATCGTTGCAGAAACATTTTAAAAGCATATGCTGATGGAGGAAACACATTTCTTATAATGTTGACAGACCAGAAAATCACCACAGAGGATGAAGCAGTTATTGATGATGTTTTGGACTATCTTAAAGCAAATTACAATCAAATACAATTTGTTGAAGTACTTGACACGAACAAAGCAGAATTACTAAAAGAAACTCGATCCAAACTTAGCCAACTTTCTAAAGGGAAATATGTGCGTCTTGAGGACGTCTTGTCTCTGAATGTTCGTGTTTCCATCGACGAGAAAACAAACGATCATCTGGAATCTAAGGATGAGGCACTAATAGTGTCTAATATGGTGCGCAAAACTCCGTACCAAGAAAGGAAAAGTATACATATACCACTTCAAGGTGACCCATGGATTGCGTGGGCGAAAGCTGATAAGGATAGGCTCAGAACTACCAACAAAAAAAGGAATGAAGATGTTGACTATTACATGGCAGATAGAGCGAGGATAATGAAAAAATGTCGTTCACAACAGAGAGAAATATTAGAAAGGGGAGCAAGTAATACATTGCTTCAGTTGTTCCTCAAGTCAATAAACACGAATAATGACAGGAAAAGAAAATTGTTTCTAAGATGGCTTAACTTTGAATTAGATGATTTGTCTCGAGAAGAGCTGCGACCGGTTTACAAAAGATATCAGCAAATTATGAAAAATATTGCAACGGTCGAAGAACAGGTTAAAGTTGCTCAGAAGATAGAACTGGAGAAACTAGACAAGGAAATAACATTGATATCTTTTGGACTTGAGCATATACTTCGAGAAATGGGGCAAACTTATGAAGCTTTGGTGTATAAGAAGAGGTCCCCAATTCCTCAGTTTAAATATAATCTACCAGATCTTGCAGCAAAGATACTTCTTGATGGATACCCATTTGAACTCTTAGATGGACACGTCAATTCCGTCCCTCTTGTTTGGGTTAAGGATGTATTAAAGGCAGTGGAGCATGCTCTTAAAGAAAAAAACAACGTTAAGGAAGTTAGAACCAAAGTAATCTCCGCACTTGGGATACAGAGTTCTGGAAAATCAACCATGCTTAATGCTTTGTTTGGATGTCAGTACGCTGTTAGTGGAGGACGATGCACACGAGGAGCGTATTGCCAATTTATTGAAGTTGATGAACACTGCCGAGAACTGCTAGGATCTGATTTGATTCTGACGATCGACACAGAGGGATTACGAGCACCAGAGCTTTCAGCTGGTGATCAAATGGTCAAGCATGACAATGAACTTTCTACGTTTGTAATTGGTTTAGCAGATATTACCATCCTAAATCTGATGGGTGAAAATACTACTTACTTGGATGAACTGCTTCCAATATCAGTTCATGCATTTTTGAGAATGGAAATGGCAACACATTTGAAGCCAAAATGTGTTATCATTCATCATAATGTCAGCAGCGAAGATGATGAAAAACTTATTAATCAAGGTGTAATACTTGAAAAAAAACTGAACAAAATGACACAATTGGCCAGCAATGTTGAACGAGCTGAAACTAAATCATTTAACGACATTATTGATTTTGAGGTAGGTCGGGACGTTTTTTACGTGTCGGCGCTATTGGAAGGAATTCTGCCCATGACACCAATCAGCACACGATATAGCGAAGAACTAAATGTTTTCAAACAAGCTTTGTTGAAGAAAGATGAAAATGTTCAGACGTCACTCGCCTCCTTTGTAAGCCATCTCGACAATCTCTGGTCGAATATAAAAAGAGATGACTTTGTTTACCAGTTTCGGAATACAGTTGAAACAGAGGCAAGGCGTAAACTCGATGACTTCTGGTGTCATGCAAACTGTTCATTCAGGCAGCCCATTAACAAAATGGTAGAAACATGCTACGTTAAGCTAAAAAACTGTACTGACAAAAACCAGCTAAAAGACCTTGTAAAGTTGGTAGAATCGGATTTCAAAGAAGCTATTAACAAGGAATATCAGAATCAAAAGTGTACATTTAAGCGTTTTCTTGATGAGGCTGACACATTGATGAAAGAGACAATGACGAGATGGTCTACAGATATGGAGAAAAGATTCGATGACTTGCGCACCGACTTAGTAAAAGAAACGTCAGCAAAACTTCAAGAATTTGAACAAGATAAAAAACGAAAGTTTTCACTCAAGGACGGTATGCTGGAATATGAAAACAAACTTAAGGCAGAAATAGAGAATTTTGTTTCAATTGTAAAGTCCACAGAACGCACACCTGTTTCAGAACATGACATATCCAAACTCTTTGAAGGACACTGGAAAGATTGGACATCAGAAATAATCAGAGAAAATCCAAGACACGAAGCGAATATAGATATCGAAGCAGATGCATACGAAGCTATTTTAAGATCCTTTTCAAATGGATGTGAATATTTGACAACGTATGTAAAAAAGAAGCCAATCGATAGATATGACAGATGTGATTTTGATGTAAATGAAATAGTCTCAATGACATCGCGTGTCACTGCTTTCTTTGGTCTTTCAAATTATAAGGAATGTATTCAAGACTTAGAAAAAGATGTGTTCGACCTAGTTGATGCCAAGCTTGAGACACGAAGACAGGTTGTTCGACCATATACATCAGGAGACATAGATGAGTTGGTCGTACTGGTAAAAGAAATCTTGGAATCAAAGCGAAATACCACGAAAACAAACATAAAACATCATGTTTACTTCGCAGTACTTGTCTGTGGACATGCCATTAAAAGGCTTAGAAAGTTCCATGAAAAATATGAGAATCAGAACAATCTCGGATATGTTCTTGAAAGTCAAAAGGCGCATTATTTCGGAATGTTTACGTCACTCTTCAACGAAACCGAAAGATTAAATCTGCTAGCAATCAATTGTCAAGAGATACTCAAGATGAGCATTTTGGACAAAATGACGCACACATTCACTGGGAAAATTGTTATTGGCATGGAAAATGATTCTTTCATTAGAAGGGAGAAATCTTGGACTATGTTAACCTTATTGATAGAAACTGCTACAAATGGAAGTTATGATGATTTTGCCACTTTGATTCGAAGTCCTGAACAAAGTATTTCTTGTTACATTTCCAAACTTGTAGAGAATTACTTTAATCAGGATGTAAATCCTCTGCACTGCATATTCACATCAGCACTGGATGACATTAGAGAAGAGGTTAGTCTTATTTTGGAGAAAACATCTGCTGTTGAGAAAAAGAGTTTCGAGACCTGGCTGAAAACCTTACAGAAAAATGCAGAAGAAATCATTGTTCTTGACAACATTGATAGACTAAACGATTTAGGGAAAAATAAGGATATCGATTTGAAGCTATTATATGAAAAGTTAAAGACCGGTTTGAAAATAACAGAAAGTGTGATTTCCAGTGACATAGAATCTTATCTCACTAAAAATAGGGAATTGTTCAAAACCAAGGTCGTTGAGCAAATAAAGAAGACTATCATAGGATGCACGGAAAGTTGTCCATTTTGTGGGGCTGTTTGTATGGTAGCATATGCTGATCATAAAAGCGATCACTACACAACTCTTCACAGACCTCAGGGATGCAAGCGATGGCATTACCTGGACACAAATGTTTTGGTTACCATAACATGTCCAATGAGTGTTGCTTCAGAGGACTTTAAATTCAGATACATTAAGAATGATGAGGAAATGTGGTGTTTGTACAAGGAGTACAAAACAATTTATCCAGAATGGGGAATAAGTGCAGACGAGACAGGTGAAGAAACAAGTTTCTGGAATTGGTTCTTTGCAGAACATGCCACTGAAATTGCAGGGGATGACCTGGTAGTCCCTGACATTCCCCTATCCTGGAAAGAACTTGATAAAGAAACTGAATTAGATAAGTTAAGAAAAATGATAAAGATCAGTTGGAAGACCGATAAAGAATAGACAATCCTCTGGCTGAGTAGTGCAAGTCAGTAAAAGCATTTACTAAACTTCATCAGAAGTTTCAGATGGTCTAGAACAGACTTGACATATAGATTGTGTACATCGATTATATTAGCACAAGTTTAGTATGGCTATTGCATCCTCCCGTTCTAGATCATACTCTTTTATAGATGCTTAAGTGTCGATCAATATTTGGCTAACTGCATTGAAGAATGTTTGTTAAATAATTTGTAAATATTAGTACCGAAAAGCACGTTAAGCTAAATTCTAATAGATCTATACCACTGGAGCAGAATGTATTGCAGAATGAGTCTTTTGATAGGGATAGGAAGCAAATTGTGGTTATTTACTGTCTGTTATATCCAAACAATTGTTCGGTGTTTGTGCATATGAAAAATTTTTTACCAACAAATCATTTGACATGTACTTACACCACATCTTATAAATTAAAAATCAAATTCAAGCATTGCAGGAATATTATTAGTTTTGCATAATGATACAATTAGAAGCAAACGAAAATAACATTAATTCTATAATCACAGACTATCCTTTGGTTAATGTCAAGTGTACTATTGATATCCTCATTGACCAGTATTCTGTTTACCTAATAGAGCCCAGCTGAACGTTAGAACTAAATATTTTCGTTTTTCATTGTTGTTGTTTTGATTGACATATAGATGAGTGGTATATTGTATGTTTTATTATATTTTATTGTTTTTTACTTTACTTGAATATGGCTTACATAATTGCTTTAAATACTTTTTCATTCTACCGTTTTTGTAGTGACCACATTTTTTATCAATTTGTCTTGACTCCTGGAAGAGAAGCTGTAATTTGGCATCAGCTAAACATCTTGCCCAAAGAAATTAAAAGACATTAAATTAAATACTGTATTGGTTTGAATTTTGATATTCAAATGTAAGTAAGTACCTTCACCAAATAGGGTAATCACCAGTACCGTGACTAAATAGGGTAATCACCAGCTGAAATAATGTTCATGTTCAACATGGTGCAAGTCAAGATGTATAAAGAATAGTAAAATTATATTGTTTACAGTTAATATTATTATTAAAATATACACTTTACGTTTTGAGACATTCATACTATTATATAATTAATTTACATTTATTTAGATAAAATATATGCACTGCAGGGTGCATACAATATAAACAAATGCAATGACATTCCAGCCAACGTGAATGCGTTTCATGCAGTATTTATGAGGAGGTAAAATGTAGAAATTCTTATTTTGTTTTGATCGATTTTATGTGGGTTGACAATACAGGCTAGAAATAAATCATGATCACATACCTTATATAACATGTTTTGGTGAGAAAGAAATAAATCTGCAACTGATGTATATATTTCAAAATTAATTTGGTTTGTTGGTTGTTATTAGTTTGATACCATTTTTTAGCACATGATAGGCTATATATACCGGTTAGTATGTTTGGCAGTGGATGAACCCGGAGAAACCTCTGATAAGAATTCTCACATACCTACGTTCATCGAGCCGAGGCTCGAACGAACACGTACAGAGTTGAGAAGTCAGTGATCTATTTTTTTCACTGAAGTATCATGAGGCATCCTTCTGTGAAACGTGTCAATACCTTTTTCAGTTTCTAACTTACAATTCACTCTGTCAAACTTTATAGTATAATATTGATTTATAACACTTTCACTTTGAAACAGGTATTAAAGAGCGAAATCTATTTGTAACTTGATACAATATATAAATGACAGTAATCGTAAAATAAATTATCATGACACCTCCCCATGTTTTATTGTAAGGGATTAGAATAGCAAGGTAAGTGTAACTTGTACTATAAAATAATCGAATAAATCAAATCAAATAAAGTAAAAACACATTAAATACTGAGTTAATTAAATGGTCAGTCAAAATCAGATGAAGTATGGCCAAATTATGGCGTACATGACACTACAAAGTCAGCGATTGACATAAACCTAGACTATTATTTTGTCATAATTTAAATGTTCTAAACAGCATACTATGACTGTTGTGCATTATCAAATAAATGACATGAATTTTGTAAAATTCGTCATTAGAGACGAAGATGCTGTGCTCATCATGCGTTCTTGAATAATTGACAACAAGCTGATCTATTTCGTCAGCTCAGTATGTCAAGCTAGGAATTAGCATGATATGCACGTGAGGAGATGACATAAATGACACAGATTCTTTTTCTAAAATACTCGAGATGTATATTCAAATGTAGTATGGAATGTTGCATAACTTACATGGATATGATTCATAATGAGTTGGAGTTTTTGAATATTGAAAGAAAACTATGGTTATTATACATAAGTCACAACGAAATAACAATTATATATGATATCTACCATGTATTTAAAGCAGCAAATAATATCAGAAAGAAAGATGCTAATGGTAAGTAGAACGTTAATTATATTACTTTACATTATGCAAGTTTTGGAACGTTGACATGAGAATAATAAATTTAATATTCCATATAAGTATATGTGGAAGACACGAAAATCTAACACAGCGGTTCTGTGTATGGAAATTGCGATAATTTCCTATATTTGATATGCGTCGACACATGAGGCTAAAGCTTATAAATATTTTCACTAAATTAATTAACGAAATTATCTGGTGGAAATATTAATATTTCTTTTTGAGCGAAAAAAGATTTTATATATAGGAGCCTCTTTCTGATTCGAGATGAATGAATGCAATAAGTAGATAGACAAATGTGCACATGCGAGGACAAGCTTTGTGCAAATCATTTTATTCATAGAGAATCATAAGGGCCAATCTTTCTCACTGTTAAGTATTTGTCTATGTTCGTAGACTTTCTTTAGGGTGTAGGGACTTTAAATATTCATAATTTTAATGGTACAAAGTTTGTCTAGGCTCGAAATGTTCGGAACGTTTTGGTAGTTCTTTATTATTTTTATATTACAATGTATTAAAATGTGTAATTGTTACAATAATTTATATTCATTTGCATTTATATTACTGATTAATTTTAAAGATTAATTCCCTACCAACTTCATGTTTAGTAACAATTTAATTTGGAAATATATATTCTTTAAATAATAGAGAAGAATATTTAGTATCCTATTTGAAATTAATATTCTATTTGAAATTTAGGAAAATACCTTTTGTGAAAATGACCGTTGCTTTAATCGTAAATATTTAATTTTATACTCTTTGGCTATAATGAATTAATTAGACTTTTAGTTATCCGTATTGAAATTTAAATTGCGAAAATTATACACATTAATGAAGTTGGTATGTTTCAGGGGATATTGTAATTTTATATGTTTTCCCTGTATTTTAAAAAATAAAGTTTTGTAGATGTATCTCTACAACGCAATTTTCTATATATCAATTATTTCAAAAAAATAATTAATTCATTGAGAATCACGAAGGTCTGTTATCCTTAAAGTTGTCCCCGTACCTCCACTTCCCCAAAGATGTAGACGTTTTTAAACCATTATAATTTATACCCCTTTTATCAAGTCTGAACCCCCGTCTGTCTGTCTGTATGTCTCTCTCTCCCTCTAACTATGTGAAATCACAGTCGAGAAGCTATGAAAACAATCTTCATAAAAAGTGGCACGGCTATTTTCATATAAGTGGCGACACATTTTTTTTAAAGCTATAATTAACATTTCATAATAAGACCACTTTTCATAACAAATGTTTATATACCGCTATAGTGAAGTCAGATACGTAAACGTTTGCCAGATGTGTTAATTATATATATTGCTTAAATTAAAAATGGACATTTTAATTTTAATTTGTTTAAATACATTATCAACACACTAATATTGTTCAACATAAAATTGATTTAAGGTGTAGGGCACATGATATCTAATTAAGTGTCTGTCCATTCCTGATTATCAAAAATACCTCCACATGCCAGCTTACTCAAATGCTCCACTTTCATGACACACTAAGGAGTCCAAGGACATTCATATGTTATATCCAGGAATAGAAAAGTGAACTTGATTGAAAACTAGAATTTGTCACTAGTAACACTCATTGTTCCTAAAGGCAATTTGTGTTTTACTGAATTTATTATTATGTTTCTCTTGTTACATTCATTAACTAGAGGGTAAACAATATTTACGTATTCTCCAGATTTGTAATTGGTATGTAATGCACACTCGGTAGTGTAAAAAGCACTAGAATTAGAAGAATGGTGTTTAATTAGAAGACCACTAGTACTGGATTACTGAGTTCTGGTTAGGATTTTGAAATTAGGAGATCAGTACTCCAGTTTGGGTAACAATAGGAGTCCACCAGTAAACGTTGCAGTACCGTCCCAGACAATAATGCATTTTGTAGATTAGAAGAACTGTTGGTTGCCATTGTGTTTAATTTCCATTTTTTATAACACCGACATGTACAATAGTGTCAGCCTATTAGGAGCGTCTGGTAATTCTGCACAACGATACGTCATTTCTCTAAACATTGGATCACGTGTTGGTTTGGTTGAACATTAAAACATTTGTTGAAATGCCAGAAAGAGTCCAAAGAAATGTATTTATTTTCCATAGCCTGATGCATAAACATTACATCATTTGAAAGCCATGCGCAGAATTATGCCGCCATATCTCGAGTGGTGGAAACATAGGGTGAGACACCATTTGTCCAAACTTAGTATTTTTTTGAATATAATATTCTGGTGAAAACGGCCGCTTTTAAATTTGTAAGCATTGCTGAAATTTATTGGCGTCAATTAAATTTGGTATTGGTTTTGCACCGATGTTGGTAACGTAGATGAGCAGAATAATCTGAAATCGGTGTAACTCTTGTTATTCCTTCCGGGTGAGACTGAATTTTGTCAATCCAAGGATAGGTTGTATTCAAAACTCGAAGCCAGGAATCATACACTTTCTTAAATATTCCATCCAAACTTTCAGTTCTAGAAACTTCGACATTCTTCTGAATCTTATTAAAATTTGTCAGGTTGCCATTGAACTCCAATATACGTATCCATATTTGAAAACGGTATTGTGTCCAAGTCTTGATGTGTCTTGATTTCGAGGTCGCACACACTATTTAATTAGTTGCAGTAAGTTCTGGTGTACTCTTATAATAACCACATATACATCTCGGGATATGTCTGTCGCGGAATATTCATTTAAAATGTCAGCACATTTTCCCACCCAAGCTGCAATTTGAAATCTTTGAACTTGCAGTCCAGATGTTGCAACATGTTCTTATGATGTACTCTTATAAATACAGAAGGCACATCTGAGGTATTTTAACCATTGAATTCTGTACTTGCAAATGTCAGCACAGCTAAAATGATAAAGTTATCAACATATTCTGACTCAGGTTGTTGAAGCAGGGCTGGCAAATCTTTGAATTTGCTGCCCAGTTATTTGCATGCGTACGGACTTCTCCTTCATAGGTGATTTTCTGCGTTCAGGATCAAATATATTCGTCCCAATACACGCGATTATAAGGTTTCGAGAGCACCGCCGGATTGGTGTTAATTTTACGTAGAACGTGCTATCAAAACTAAGACCAGAGATGTGCCAATTAAATGTACTACATATTTCACTCTACTACTGTATATATTCCAGAACGTAAACTATTTACACACATGAGCAATATAACAAGATTTGGGATTTTCTTCAAAGTGACGTGAACAAAGAAATTACTTCATTTTCAAAATTCGCAACAGTGGAGCCAAACCTTTTAATGGGAACTTCAGAAATTATTTACAATAACAAACATGCTCGTTAATAAACAATATCTTATCAGTGACCTTGCTTTGTTTATTAAATGTGATATATGCATTCATTGCTGGTTTTCAAACAATTGATGTGAAATCTATTTAATCTCTTTTCTGTGTCTTTTCTGCCAATCGATGTTTTATGAATGCCATTTTGCTCATTTCATGTATCATCTCTTATCAATTCTCTGAGGTTTTAGTTCTTAGCTTTCCATATCAAGCACAAGCAAATTTTCACTCGTCCTCAAAGATACATACCATAACACAATCACACATGTAAAAACCACGTCTTCTCTTGGTCTGCAGCATAAAACAATTGTAAAATCATCACGATCCTATTTTATCACTTTAACGCTTTTTCCAGGTTATTTGATGTGAAGTTTTATCTATATCAATGCATTTCACCCTAATAATAACAATAATATGATCACAATTTACAAAACCAGATTCAAGTCGATTGTTGGAAGTTGAAAGAACGTAATTCAACATACTTTCCAACATTTCAACACTCACCCCTTTTGCCGACGAATGCAATTGACAGGCTTTACAAACCAGTCTTTTGAAATTATTGCATCTTGCTCTGACAACATGTTCCAACAGTTGTTTGTAAAGGTCAAAGTCATATCTCAAGCAAGGGATCTCACCAAAAATGGACACGATTTTACCTATGAAAGATGAAGATGAAATAATGTATTTGTGTGAAATAAATAGTCAGTTTTTTAATCCTAAATAGGCTCGTGTTCAATCAAACCTAGTTCTTTTCCAGATGTCCACATCTTTAAGTCCTCAAAAACTAATAGGGGATTGGAGAACACGATCGATTTTCTTGAAAGAGGATACTCGTGAAACCATTTAACACAAATATTATGCATATTCTCATTTGTGCACATTTATAACCAGCAGAAAAATAAAGGTAAATGCGTTACTTAATTCACTTGTCATGGCAGTCACCATTTATTGATATGTACGATGGTGGTTCTTTCTTTCTTGTCTGTTTCTGTTTGCAATCTGAGGCATTCTTTACCTCACTTCATGATACGAGTGTTTGAATCAGAGCAGCTAAATATAGAATAGGCGCATTGAGCAAAGAAGTTCACAGCAATACAAAGGAAGAAACAGCTGATAATGTTATGCTTAAAAATGACCTTTTAAAAGTGAATGATTTTAAAAAATACAATACTCATGTATGTCTTTTAATACCTGATCATATTAAGCTGCATTTATTATTTGTATTTTACTCTTCTATGATTTCAAACTATATCGACTCTCCGGCAAATATGATCATAATATATAAAATATATTCTCATTTGTTTCGATTAAATTAACTTTTTTAGTACATACTTTTATACTATCGCCTGGAAACTGGATTTTATAGAGACCTCCTCAGCAGTTATCAAATACTGTTGGATGCTGCAGTTTACAAAGTAAAAGTAAGGAAAAGGATTATTGTAGAATCTCTCTATTGATAGTACGAATTATATAAAATCTTTTGCCCAAAGAAGATATTAATACTACTCTACGAAACCCCCCACTCGGCAATATGTTTATTTATATATAGTAAATTATATACACTTAACGTAAGTAGACCGAAAAAAAAGGTTTCCATTTTTGTGCTAATTGTGGCGGACAGTAGCTGTTGAAGCTCTACCGCACATTTTGTTTTTATTTTTTTATTTAATATTTTTGTCTGTCGCATTTCATTTAAATATAAACAAATTTATATTTCATTAGACTTCTGTAATTCATGCGTATTATGTTCACCCCATTTCCTTATTTCTATCACACTTTCCATTTATTACATATTTCTGACGAATAACTCAAACTGTTATATATTCTGAACTAGGATTTAAAAAAAGACTTTCCAAATATTTTGTTGAAAGAATACCGCAATTTCAATTGGCGGCTTATTCATTTCTGTTGACGAAAGTGTCGGGATAAGGGACTGGGTGGATGTGGTGGCAAAGTACTTTTATAGATATGGTTATATACCCCAAGGAAGTGGAAGCTAAGTGCCATTCCCAATGACACACCGAGCCCAGCTTCAGTCGTTGGAAGGTATCGCACATGATGTTCCCACCATCACTCCCAAAATGATATGTTGGGTCCATAAGTCATAACCTAGCTAACAATTCCACTTTAATTGAATTGGAAAGGATCATTTTGTGGTACCTTTCATCATATGTCAGCTCAGCTGCAAATATATGTCTATACCAACCTTAATGGGCATGGGCAAGTGTCGCACCAGATTTGCGTGCATTTAGTTTAGGTCATTACAATCCGAATATGCCCAGTTAAATTAGTAAAAGAACTTAAGGTATTGCAAATTAAATCTCAGATAGTCCTAAATATTGTATCATATATCCAAACATGGAGATTATTCCGAATGAGTTTCAGCGGTTTTCTGAATAAATTAGAAATCTGATCGTGCTGATTTGCTAATGAATTCCAATTTTGAAATCGTTGATGTACAAATAGCCTCAAATGTGTTAATCTGCAAACAATTGTTCATGTATCAAAACACTATACTAACAAAAATGCCTTGAATGAGTTTAAAGTAATCCCAAAATTGTGATTTAGTACCAAATATTGAGCACTTTGCATTTCTAGTGAATAATTAAAAATGTTCCTCTGGATTAAAACCAGAACACCACAATAAGGCTGATTACACTTTGGGTGTTAAGATATGAATAATCAATTTTGAAGTAATTAACATTATTTTAAAATAATTCAGACACCATAAAACAATAAGTATGAGTTTCAACTTTACATCATGTTTCTAAACAACTTTCTTCTAGAATATTCTTAAACAAATACTGCTATAACATGTTTACCTCTGTAATGTTGCCTTCTTGGGCATTATTGCTGATCTCGTAAGATGACTTAGAATTTAATTTTAAAAGTATAGATGGATAATTAGCTCCCAGTTCCTAGTCAGCACTGCTGACAGTTTAGGTGGATAATATACAAAAGATAAAATGAGAGTAATAACAATTTAATAACAGATATAAATATTTAAACAACACAAGTCAATTTCCTAAATTTTTCCACTCTGGCGATCTTTTTAATCTGCCAATTTCTTCATCAGATATCCTAAAATGATGTGCAACGTGAAATTCTTTTAACTTGTCCTTGTTATTTTACTATGTATTATATTAGATCTTGTTCTTGATTGGTACTCCAGTAGCCCTTCCATCCCTCGACTACGTCCTTCAAACTTCCATTTCTGTTATCCTTTCTGTTTCAAATTACTGTCATCGTTATGATATCTTGGAACTTTTGCATACTAACATAATGCTAGTAAAAAATTCTACATAATACATATAAAGGTAAAAATCTTAGTAACGTGAAACAAATTCGGGCGAATCATTGTTGCCTTTAAGAATCTTTTCAAGTCTGAATTCACGCTGTTCCTTTTACAAATGCCGTGCATTCAGAGTACGCTTATTAGATAGAATTCAAGAGTGTTGACACCCTTAACCGCCGCACACAGAGATGTACTGATCCTTAAGGTGACACCCTTGTATTTTGAAAGTTGTGTTGTTTTTGGTGGATGGTTTTCTTGTCTGCCCTTTAGTGTTGTATATTGTTTTTGTGCAATTGTTTATATTTTTAAACAATTTCAATTATCATTTTAGCAAGGAATGCTCTTTGGTTTTGTCGATCATTTTCTCTTAAAGTTGAATTATCCCATATGAAGCATGAGGATTGTACTCCTGTTCCTCCGCTCGTGTTGGCAGAAAGATATGGTTTCCTTCCCAGCATGCTTATAACAAGGATTGTACTCTTCTTCCTTAGGGCTTTCCTTATGTCCCTGTGTTACGTGCTTAGGCTCGAATAAGCAGCAACACAGAAAGAGTGAAAATTAAGAAGCTTGCAAAACTTTAACAAACAATTTATTGAGTACAAATATTTTCATAAAAGAAAATGAATAAGCTTACGGTTTTAGAGAATCAAGTCCAAAAATTAATCCAAAGGAATTCACAATATATTCCACTAAGAATTCACAAGTATAATCCACTAGTGGAATCGCTAAAGTCCTGATAGTAAAATGTCCTAATATTTCCAGGCTCGAATCTTGACGAAGTAAATTAAAATGGCTGACGATGTCACGTGACGCAGTTCTGATTTTATAAACGTGTATGAGCACAAATAATTTCTCCAGATAATTAACACAATAAGTCATCTTGATCCCAAACGAATTGAAATGTTTTACCAGTACAAGGTAATAACATAATAAATTCCTCTTGAATCCAAAAGAATTGAAATGATTTACACTCGAACTATAACACATACATATTTGTATTATGAATCCCAGATTTATACTACTGTGCTCGCCCTGAATAGTACTTTAAATACCTGTTTTCGTAAACAAAAAGGTGTCACGTGATTTTCCAGAAGGTCAAATAAAGAGGCTACCTTCACTAAGTCACGTACTCCCCCCATGAGAATCATCAAAAATTCAGCCATGTCCTTGAAATCAGCCAATCGTTTTAGAAGCTTGTTGACACTCTCTGAAGCAAGGTCAGAAATGAGGTTAACAAGCAAGGTAAATACTTGGTGTTTACAAAAACAAAGGTCATAGAGATTTTCTAGAATAATCTACCAATTTATGAATTTTAAACATAAAAATGACAAATTTGGATCTGGCAATTAAAACATAAATAATTTAAATCAAATATACGTAACACCTTCCCCCATAAAATAAAAAGAAATGTTTATATGATAAAACTTTCTTTTTGTCACAAACCAATTTACATCTGAAATATAAAAAAACTCGTACAAATTACACAGTCTATATAATATATTATTATACTCGGGAAAGAGCGTCTGCAATTATGTTATCTTTTCCCTTCATGTGCCGGATGTCAAGATTGTATTACTGCAATAACAAACTCCATCTTAGTAATCTTTGAATTTTGTTTTTCATCCTGCCGATGAAAGTTAGTGGGTTGTGGTCACTAAAAACTATTATCGCAGAAGGAGCTGAACTTAGATAAACTTCAAAATGTTGCAAAGCCAAAATCAATGCCAAACATTCCTTCTCGATAGTTGAATAATTTCTCTGGTGCTTGTTCAATTTCTTCGAAACATAGGACACTGGATGTTCAATTCCATTTTTTTCCTCTTGAATTAAAACTGCTCCAACCCCAACATCACTTGCATTGACAGATAATTTGAAAGGCTGACTAAAATTTGGAGCTGCAAGAACTGGTGCCGTTTCAAGTATGGCTTTCAACTTAACAAAAGCCTCCTGAGATTTTTCAGTCCAAACGAACTTGTTCTTCTTTTGTAATAAATTTGTCAGGGGTTCTGCAATTATGGAAAAATTTGAAAAATATTTACGATAATATCCAGACATACCTAAAAACCGCATCAGTTGTTTTCTATTTTCAGGCACAGGGAATTTAGAAATAGCATCAACCTTAGCATCTATTGGTTTAACCTGTCCATGTCCCACAATATGTCCTAAAAAAGTCACACTAGCACGGCAGAACTCACTTTTAGATAAATTAATTGTCAAACATGCATCTGTAAGTCTGTCATAGAATTTTTGAATTGTTGCTGGATGTTCTATCTAGATGTAGATGATGACGTCATCTATATAGGCATCACAGTTTTCTAGACCAGAGGTGATCATATTCATGAGACGTTGAAATGTACTTGGTTACCCTTTCATCCCGAACGGCATTACTTTATATTGGTAAAGTCCATCTGGAGTCACAAATGCCGAGACTTCCTTTGTTCTTCCCTTTAGTGGAATCTGCCAAAATCCTTTCAGAAGGTCAAATTTGGTGACATATTTGGCATTCCCAATTTTATCAATACAATCGTCAATTCTTGGTAATGGGAATTAATCTTTTTTTGTCACACTGTTCACTTTCATATAATCAGTACACATACGAAAAGTTTTATCTGGTTTTGGAACAAGTATGCATGGTGAACTCCAATCACTTTTACTGGGCTTGATAAAATCATTCTCCAGCAAATATTGAATTTCCTTTTTAAGTATTCCTGTTTGAGTGGATTCATCCTGTATGGATGTTGTTTGACAGGTTTGGAATTTTCAATTTCAACGTCAAGAAAAATTTTGTTTGTCCTTTCACTTGCAAATGTGAAAGTTTCTGGTCTAGATGTTTCATAATTTCTGAATTACAAAGCTTTGTCATTTCAATATCAGTCATCATTTCAATATTAGTAGAATCTGATATTTCGTCACTGAGTGGGACAGATACAATTAAATTAATTACATGTTTTACATGGCTATCTCTTTCAATATACTGTTACTCCTATAATTTATTTAGATCCCATTAGCACTAATACTATAACTTAAGTAATTCATTTTCTTCTTAACTTTGTAAGGACCGTAATATCTAATCTGAAGAAAAGTAAGAAGAATGAACAAGAGTAACACAACTCCATTATCAGACTCAAACGTTTTCTCCCTTGTAATTCTTTCAAACCGTAGTTTCATTTTTAACTAGAATTGCTGAATGCATAATTCATTCATAACTTTCTGGAAAATTCCAGACATGAAGTTTGAGCCTTGATCATACTGTACAGATTTGGGAAGGCCAAACTGAGTAAAAAATTTATCAAAGCTTTTACTATTGTTTTAGATTTTACATTCCTCAACGGAATTTCCTCTGGAAACCATGTTGACGCACACATAATGGTCAACAGGTATTGGTTACCTGACTTGGTCTTGGTCTTGGGTAAGGGACCTTCACAATCTACCATAATTCTACAAAATGGTTTGTCAAAGGCAGGAATAGGTTGCAGATGAGCCTTAGGTATCTTCTGTGTTTTCCTACCATTCGACAAGTATGACAAGATCTACAGTATTTGGCAACATCACTTTTGATTTTTGGCCAATAGAAGTGATTCAAGATCTTGTGATAAGTTTTATTAATCCCTAAATGACCAGCCAAAGAAATTTCATGGGCCAGATTAAGTATTTCCTGTCTGTAAGGTTTTGGAACTACTATTTGATAGTTCACTGACCAATCATCACCAGCAGGTACCTCGGGATGTCTCCATTCTCTCATAAGAGTTCCATTTTTAATGAAATAACAGACAGGAACTTCATTAGCTGCAATACCACTTATGGCCTTTGGAAACAAACAGGAGATTTCTGGATCTTGTTCCTGTTCGACGAAAAGTGACTGTCGTCTATCACCCTGATTATAATACAGTGAATGAGTTGGTAAAAGAGGATCACTATGATCAATACCTTCTGATTGATCTAAACAAAGAGTACAAGTGCCTCATAAAAAACCTGACCTATACAAGTGTCAGCTGAATATATACTGCCTCAGTCAACATCATTCTCAAGAGTACTCTTTGCCATAGCTCTGATAACTGTACAAGCCTGAAGTATGTCAGAGAATTCTATTTCAATTGGATCAACTTTCTGACCCAAATTAGGCTTTCAGTTACAAGCGGATTAACCACATTGTCCCCAGTTAAGTCGTTGCCATCTACGGGTAAAACCGAGACTGCTCCGATTTTCACAGGTCCTGACACTAAGTCTGATGACAAATTAACACAATGGAGAGGAACTTTAACAAAGCCGCACTCTACTCCCTGAATAAGAACACTTTCATTAGAAGAAGACTTCTCAGAAAAAGGCAAAGTATCTGACAATAAATGACTCTGAAAAGCTCCTGTGTCCCTTAAAATTTTAATAGGGGTGGGATTGGCTGAATCACCCAAGAGTGATATAGATCCCTTCGATATGAATGGTTCATAATTCTCTATAATAAAATCAGACTGAGATTTATTAGACCCAAGAAATGTATTGTTTTCAATACCTGACTGTGACCTTAACCTCATAGAAATAAGAATATTTGGAACAGGTCTGTCTTGATTCTGATGCCTATTTTTCAATTTGTAGCAATCAGAAACACCGCGTCCTTTTTCTTGCAATAGGTACACGTCGGAAGAGACAAGGATCTAGAATGTGTTAGCTTGAGTTTTAGCAGGGCTTATATTAGGCGGAAATACTTTTCTGCCAGAAGATTGTTGAGTAGATGTCTTGTTGCCAAAATGAACTTTATGTATCAAAGAACATTCGTCATCAACTCGAGCAGCATTTTCCAAGTTTTCAATCTTATGCTCATCAACGTAAACTCAACATCACTATGGACAGTTTTTGAACTCTTCAATTAATATAATTTGCTTGAGATTTTGATAATCTTGTTCAACTTTCTTGGCTAAGTTCCATCTATCAAACAACTGCTCTTTTTCTCTAGCAAATTCGACACGAGTCTGTCCAGCTTCTTTTCTGTAATTTCTGAATTTTTGCCTATAAGCTTCAGGGACTGACTCATAACCCCTTAAAATGCATTCTTTAACCACATCATAGTCACCACTTTGCTGAACGGACAGTAAAGTGTAAATCTCACTAGCCTTACCAGTGAGTACACATTGTAGTTAGTGAGTCCAGTTCTCTCTTGGCCACTTTCAATTTTCTGTTACTTTTTCAAAAAGAATGAAATATTTGTCTACTTCTTTTTCTCTCAAAGGGGGCACTTATCTAATATTCCTTGCTAAATCAAAATTTAAATTTGGATTTGAAGTATGATGGTAATTTTCACTTGCCAGCTCTAATTCTTTCATTTTAAATCCATATTGTAACTGTTTTTCTTTCTTCAGCTCTAATTCCCTCTCTCTCTCCTCTTTTTCATATTGTAATTGTCTTTCTTTCTCCTCTCTCTCTCTCTATCAATCCGCATCTGCTCTTCTTGTAATTCAATTTGCCTTTCTTTCTCCTCTCTTTCATATTGTAATTGTCTCTCTTTCTCCTCTTTCTCATTTTGTAATTGTTTTTTCTTGCTCCCTTTCCTGAAATTCCAGCTTCTTCAACTCTAATTCCATCTTGAATTTTAATTCTAATTCCTTTAATTTTAATTCAGAGTCTGATGCAGACTTACTGACCGAAATCAAAGCACTTTGTTCCTAAACATCCTTTTCCACCAAATAATGGACCAAAATTTTTTGATATCTTGTTTCGTTAAAGAATCATTGACTTCAGAAAGATATTTTCTTTGAAGTTGAATCAACTCATCTTTTTTGAAAAGATCTAGTTGTTCCTGGGTAGGATTAGAAAGAAATATTTCTACTTTAGATGTCATTTAAATACAAGCCTGTCAGTGTCACTAAAGATTTAAAAATTTCAAAAACTAGGGGAATTCAAATTTAAAACAAAAGTTTTCTGAGAAACATTCTAGCCAAATTTCAATTTATCTCAATCCCGAGACGAGATCCCAATTTCTAAGTCACGTGCTTAGGCTTGTAAAACTTTAACAAACAATTTATTTAGTACAAATATTTTCATAAAAGAAAATAAATAAGCTTACGGTTTTAGAGAATCATGTCCAAAAATTAATGCAAAAGAATTCACAATAATAATCCACTAAGAATTCACAAGTATAACCCACTACTGGAATCGCTAAAGTCCTGATAGTAAAATGTCCTAATATTTCCAGGCTCGAATCTTGACGAAGTAAATTAAAATGGCTGACGATGTCACGTGATGTAGTTCTGATTTTATGAAAGTTTATGAGCACAAATACTTTCTCCTGATAATTAACACAATAAGTCATCTTGATCCCAAACGAATTTAAATATTTTACCAGTACAAGGTAATAACATAATAAATTCATCTTGAATCCAAAAGAATTGAAATGATTTACGCTCAAACTATAACACATACAAATTTGTGTTCTGAAGCCCAGATTTCTACTACTGTGCTCTCTCAGAATAATTATTTAAATACCTGTTTTCGTAAACAAAAATGTGTCACGTGATTTTCCAGAAGGTCAAAGAAAGAGGCTACTTTCACTAATCACGTACTCTCCCCATGAGAATCATGAAAAATTCAGCCATGTCCTTGAAATCAGCCAATCGTTTTAGAAGCTTGTCTCTGAAGCAAGGTCAGAAATGAGGTTAACAAGCAAGGTCAATACTTGGTGTTTACAAAAACAAAGGTCATAGAGATTTTCTAGAATAATCTACCAATTAATAAATTTTTAACCCAAACATGACAAATTTGGATCTGACAATTAAAAACAAAATAATTTAAATCAAATAAACGTAACACCTGTTTGTTCAGATAGGTTACTTCTCATATGATGCAGACGGAGTGTGCTCCTTGTCCTCCGCCTATTCTGGCAGGAGTTAGGCAAATTCCCTCGTCCATGCCGTCTTAGGCAATGGTTTCGTTTCCATGTGCATTGAACCAGGATAGTACTTCCCTTCCTGGATTGGTTTGCTTTTCTTAGCTCTCCAGTGGGTTCAACATAGTGACCTTGCTAGAGTTATTTTAAGTGTAGTGCTTATTGATGTATGCTTTTGTTCGAATGCATCCCTGTTGGTGTTCAGATGTCACTTACTAGGTCAAGGTTAGATGGTTGTGTTCCTTATCTAAATGCGTTTATATAAATTTGGAATATTAAATTTAAAGAAAAAGTATTAAAATTAGAGTATTATATTAAGCCAAAAATAGTTTATAAGATGAAGTGCGTTTTATTTGTATTATTTATGCGTGCATGTTGTGTTTGTTGTTAGATTGTTTCATAGTTACTCTGTATGCCGTAGCATACTGTTTTCCAATTGCTTAAAACATAAAGACAACTAAGTGTTGCTTATAGTTATAATTGAGTTTTGTTACATATTCCGCAAAAATGTTGTCATCTTAAAAAGGTAGATTTTATGCAAAAGCAATGCTAATTTGTATAATATTTGTAGATAAAGTGAATCGATCTGACATAGTTAATAATTACTATATATGCCATTATTTCTGTGTATAATAATAATTACTGTGTATGTCATTATGTACTATGCAAACCAATAATTACTGTATATACCAATAATTACTGTATATGCCATTATTTACTGTATGTACCCATAATTACTGTATATGCCAATAATTACTGTATATGCCATAATTTGTGTGCATACTAATAATTACTGTATGTGCCACTAGTTACTGTGTATACCAATCATCATTGGCGACTTAGTCTTGGAAGACCATGCGGATAGCGCCCTTGGGGTGTCGTCTGTCTCTGGGTTGTTGGGATCATCTTTTGTGGCTGTGGCAAGTGGCAGTCCCTCTTGCAGTTTGTGCAGACATAATTTGAAGCCAGAGTTATTTTGGTTGCTGCCACGTGGCCCTTTCTTACACGTTTCTCTGTCGCCAACTGGACTCTCCTCTTATCAGCGACTGATATACCCTTACTTACTATCAATCTCTAGGTGCCTTGATCCTCAGCCAGCACGTCCGAGCCATCAGGTATTAGGTCACATGCCTTCATGTTCCTTTTGCACACATCCTTGAAACAGTGAGGGGCAGTTGACTCTTCTCGTGCCAGTGGCCAACTGTCCATATAGTATATCCTTTGACAACCTCCCATCCTCCATGCGTCGACCGTGTCTCAGCCTTCGAAAGCGATGTTTCCTCCGCAGGGGTAACACGCTGGGGTTATGTGCGCGCTGCAGGATTTCGCTGTGTGGGAACAGTCTTGCCAGCTAATGTTCAAGATGCGTTTAAGGCACCGTATATGGAAGGAGTTGAGCTGGCGCTCTTGCCTCATGTAGTTACTCCAGGTCTCGTTTCCATATTAGAAGCTTGCTGAGAATGCAAGCATGGTAAACTTGGATTTTGGTGTGCTGTCAGCGCGTTGTTTTCCCATACCCTCTTCGTCAGTCGTGACATGATAATGTTTGCCTTTCCAGGCCTTCTGTCCAGATCTTTATCAAGCGAAAGAGTGTTGCTGATGGTTGATCCCAGGTATGTAAAGGGTTTCATCGGTGAGCACAGCCGTCACTTTCGTCTTCGAGCGCATGTGTGCCAGGTTGAATAGCCTCCCATTGGAACTGGTGTGTAGATATATGTAATCAGTGGACGAGTCAAAGGCGCAAGACAGACGCAAGGAGAAGAAGATCCCGAATAGGGTTGCTGCCAGAATGCAGCACTGGTTCACGCCTCTGTTAACTGGGAAGGAGGTTCAGGAAGATCCATCATACAGAACTGTTCCCTTCATATCTGCATGGAAGCGATTATCATGCTGCGGAGGTTTGGGGGTCAACCGATCTTACTGAGAACTTCAGAATGGTACTTCCTGCTGACAAAGTCAAAGGCCTTGGTGATGTCGATGAACATCATGTAGAGTGGTTAACCTTGCTCTCTGCATTTCTTTTGAAGTTGTCGTAAGGAGAAGATTATATATGTTGTCGACCTGCCTGCTCTGAAGCCGCACTAGGATTCTGGGTACAAACGGTCTGCCAGCAACTGCAGCCTGTTTAGCATGATGCAGGCATACACTTTACCAACGATGCTCAGAAGTGAGATCCTTCTGTAATTATCATAGTCACTGTGGTTGCCTTGTTTCTGTAAAGGGTCTCAGTTGTGGCATCACGTATGTCTTGGGAGACTACTCTTTCCTACCAGAAGAGGCAAAGTAGTTCCTGAAGTGGTTGAAACAGTTTTGGTTTCCCACGTTTGATAGCTTAGGACGGGATGCTGTCTTTATCTGGTGCTTTGTTATTTGGTAGGAAGTCAGTTGCTGTGCTTAGCTATTCTAAGGTTGGCACTTAGTTGAGCTCCTCCATCTGTGGGAAGATTCTTTATGCTGATGAGGGCTGCTTCGGTGACTAACGTTTCTCAGGAGTATATCTCTGAGTAGTGCTCTACCCATCTGGCCATCTGTTGCACACGGTCTGTGATCTTCTCTCCCATCAGAGATTTCAGGGGAGCGACCCCTTTCACTGTAAGTCCTAGAGCCTTCTTGATGCCACTGTACATACCTTTGATGCTTCCGAGCTCGACTCTGCGCTAGATTCCTTCACACAGTTGTTGCCAGTACTCATGTGCGCACTGTTTAGCGATGTGTTGGATGCTGATTCGGGAATTTTTAAGAGCAGTAAAGGTCTGTTCATTAGGGCATTTTTGTAGGCTATAAAGGCTTTCTGATTCTTCTCCATTAGTGGTTCCATCCTTGATATGTTTGCTTTGAACCAGTCCTGACTGGGTCGTTCCTTTCTGCGAAACATGGATATGGCTGTTCTGTAGATGGCATGGCGTTCCACTTGGCTGTGGCGTTGTTCACTGGAAGGTCCTGGAGAGTCTTGTCGAGGGCGGACACATACTCCAGCACCTTGCAGGGGACCGACAATGTAGCAGAATTGTAACCGAGTGGGTATTGGACTCAATTAATAACTTAACACAATGTGTGAAAGATGAAAATGTATCAACTTAATTAGTAAAGAAAAATGTACGATGTAAAAATACAATGATTCTCACACACTCTTAACATACAATTGATTCAATCACTCGATACTAACATTCACATATTGAAAATAAACCAATAATCTCTCTGATATACAGCTTCACGAAACCTCAGTTTCAAATAATAGTACACACTAAAATATTCATATAGTTTCACGTATACACTTCGCTTGGGATTCAAACAATCTCAAATTTTCATATACGTTAGAAATGTTCTGCACTGTCAGTAAGATTCAAAAATCTCCTGGAATTCACCTAAGATTCAAAATAATCTCATGTAAATATAAATATACCAATTTAAACAACAATTGGAATAAACATATGCTTCTTGACCGTTGTACAGTCGCACGATTCATCCACCAATAAACCGCACAGTTTTACCACGTTCCTTGGGTCGACTCACTATTTTGTATCGGCCGCTCACCCTTTCATGGATCCAGTACATGTACAGTCAGTAATACGTATACACGTACAGACAGCATACAGGACCCTTGTCTTAGCTACGTCTACAGTCGTGGCTTAACCACATGTACAGACATACGTACATACATTTAGACAACATTGTAACATCGTAACCATTTAACGTTTTAACCACCTCTTAACCGCCTCCTAAGCTACAAAAAAGAAACAAACTGGTAAAAATAATGAGTTCTGAAAATACTAATACATTAAACTCTTAAAAACAACTTGAAATTTACAGTTCACAACGTTTCAAATATGCGTTGTAATAAATTAATCATTACACGATATGACAATGCAAACTCAATAAACTTATATCAAATAAAATATAGGTTTAAAACTCACTCCTATGGCTTTTAGAAATACCACGTGAACATACGCAGTCTCTTCACTAGATCCAAATGATCACTGTCTGATTATACCTTAATTTTGCTTAAATTCAAAGAAGAGTGAGTAATATACCCGTGGATATCGTGATAATGATGTCCGTAGCCGCAAGTAGTTTACGGCGACGAGTCATATATTTGTTCCGTCGTTCGTCTTGAAAAAAACACCTGTTCATCCCATACAGCGCTATACGCATGCATATCGCAAATAATCAAATATTTCTCAGGCAAAACAAAAGTTTTTTTCTTTCTAATTCTGTGACAGACATCTTTGACGTTTTTATGTGTTGGTGTACGTTTCGTTTTGAGCAGTGTAGTGTCTGTGGCTGTGTCGCAACCTGCTGATTATGAGGGCATGGTCGGAGTCGCAGTCTGCACTATGGTAGGTTCTGGTGGAGAAGAAGCTGTTAAGGGCAAAGCACCTGTTGATGGGGTGTTTCCACGACACTTTGTGATGTGGCTTATCCTTGAAAGGGTGTTTGTTATCCACAGGCCTTTGTAGGTGCACAGCTCCAGCAATCTCTTACCGTTTTCGTTATATATATATATATATATATATATATATATATATATATATATATATATATATATATATATATATATATGTATATATATATATATATATATATATATATATATATATATATATATATATATATATATATCCCCTACGTTTCTAGGTTGAACTCTTGCTTTCTTTTTAATCAGTATGGATAAGGGTGTGAAAAATCCTTGACAAAAATAGTAGCTGTAGTAAACATCTCAGATACATTCGCCAATACATTCTCTAATAACTTCTCACAAGATTTTAATTTTAATCTGAAACCTCTCACCATATTAAAAGCTTGAAAGGTTCCATAAAATATCACATATGCTGATGCTGAGGATTGTAATAAAACTTTCACTCCCACTCTCTTCATCAAGTACCTGATATTTCAACAGGACTAGATGGTATCCAATATCAACTTTGAAAACACTTACTGTACTACTGTTCCAAATGCAGTGCTGGACATTTGAATCAAATTTGGGGAAACATGACTTTTTGAGACTCGTTGAGACACATGTACCCAAGCCTGGAAAACCAAACTGATCTATCATCCCTTAGCTTTAACAAGACCATGAAATAAACAATAGGTGATTAACCAAGATGGTATCTTGAATCCAGCAAACTACAATTCAATGTGGAATCAGATACCAGAGATGCATGATAGACCATCATGTCAGACTTGAAGTATTTATAATAGCATTGTCAGACTTGAAGTATTTCTTATAATATTGTCAGACTTGATGTATTTATTAGAACATACAGTTGAGTTATTTCTTTTCATATTAGGTTATTTGGAGTTTCATTACTGTGGTGTGGCATTTATAACATCCTTGTATAAACTCTACCTTCAGTTTTTCTAGAATTAAATTTTGTTAAAATAATTGTTTCAAATGATATGTTCTTTCATATTTGTTTCTAAGGTTGCTCTGTAGCAGTGGTGTGGTTTCCTTAGCAGCTGGGTACAAAACCTGTTTTATTGCTTTTCCAAAAAGGCAAAGCCAGTTTTGATCACATAATTTTCTGGTAACATTTTGTTCTAGAATTGTTTGCGATATTTACCATAGCAACAGTGTGGTTTCAATAGCAACCAGATAAAATACTTTTTCCCCTCAGTTTTTTTCTTCAGAATGTATGAGCCATTTTACCAAAGTTTGTATTGCAATCAGGTGGAAAACCACCTTATTTGTCTTATAGATCTCCATCAAGTATACTTGTTGTTAGTAATATATAAAAATCAAAGAATGGCTTTCTTTTTAAACCCTGATGAACCAAATCAGACCAAATTGTTAGGTAGAGTCAGGGCATGAACACCTTTGCTTTTCACATGAAAGATGGCAATAAGGTAACTAGTTCTGCTGAAGTTATGCTAAATACAAATACAGTGTCCAACATGTCACATACCACCAATTTCACTCAGATAGTTGGAAATGATTCAGCCAATAAACTGAATTTATTAAGACACAGGATTTAAACCAAACTGCAAGTTACCTACCTCATTACCAAATGATTTTTATCACATGATAGGCTATACATGGTGGCCAGTATTAATGGTGGAGGAAGAACCTGGAAAACACCAGAAAGAACCACTGACCCACGAGAAGCTACTGGCAAGCTTTCTCACATACCCACATTGGCCAAAACCGAGACTCGAACCCACGTAGACAGAGGTGAGATGGCAGTGATCCGTAACGGACAGCGCTTTAGACCACTCGGCCGCTCGGGTCCCCAGATCCCAATGTATGACTTGCTTTTGATTGGTGACCTATAAGTGTTCATGTAAATTATATCCTATTATTATCCCTGTAAAAGGCTGGAAACCTTTTTATATACATGGGACTTAACTTCATTATCTTTGTACCCTAATCATTTTACGATCATTATGCTACATTTAGGTTTGTTACCAATCTTAAAAAGCTTCATTTTCTTTCTCCAGGTAACACTCAACCTGTGGATATCTGCTCATTGTTTTCTGAAGATAAATTTAGACAGTGGGCATTCAACTGTCATTATGGATATGCGATCAATGTGCTGAAGTCATATAATCGTTTAAGAAACCTGGGCAGGCGGGGACTGGAGATGGCTATATACAAATCCATGAACAAAAACAATGTCAGGTGAGGATATACTGTGTATTTTGTTTTTAATGGGCTTCCAAATTTCATGGATTTTTTAGTTGCCACAGATTACAAATTTAGCGATACAGAGATCAGTGAGCCATCTGCAGAAAAATAACCTTCTAATAATAATAATAATAATAATAATAATAACAGTGCTTTATTTTTAGTGTTTACCACTCATTAAACCAAAGTCTTTGCTCGTCGCAAATGAGGCCCTCTGGGGCACACAATTTTTTTTACATGAATGCAATACTTTTAAAAGAAAGAAGGAATTAATATATTACAGATAAATGTTAAACACATAACTCACTTACAACTTGTAATGTTTATACATGTACATAACAATGCTTACAGCTGACTAAACATACATGTAACAAAAAAGTAGAAACTGTTGGAATATTAGGTGAGAGATGCTGTACATTCAGTAGTTGAATCAGCCTGATTTGAACATGACTAGACTGTCAGACTGTTTTAATTCAAGTAATATTTCAATACTGTATTTGTTGATCATGTATCTTTTAATGTATTGGATTTAATATATAATAGCCTTAAGCACAAGTTTGAAGTTGATCATATAGATACAGTAGTGCTGGGTTTGACAAGCACATAACTCAGATCAAGAGATGTTCAGCTATGAAAGGTTGTATCAACCAAAATATGATTAAACAAGTACATACACAGGTAAAGAAGCATCAAATTATGAAGGGCTATCCATACTTTGAAACAGCAGTGCAAACTAGGTAACATGCATGTAGGATTTCTTTCATTTTTGCAGTAGTGTAGATTGTCAAATTGCCCAATTTTCTGTAAGTATAATAATATAGAACTGCCTCTCTAGCCTATACTGATGTTCATGCCAAATTAATTTCATCTGTAAATGTGAGATTATCATCCGCAAAAAGATAGGAAGAAAAATGCTGCCTTTAAGAGAAACCTTGAACCTCATTTGAATTTCAGGCAGCAACATGCCATCCAATTCTGGAGTCATTTCAATAAATGGGATAGTAAGCAAGTTTTCTCCATCCCAAAGACTCCCAACAGTCATTGCTTACTTGCCACCATATCTGTCCACACACAGACTGCTTGTTGGTACCAAAGTCCTGTTTTCAGTTATCTTGGATTGGCCTCTTCTTTTACAAATTCACATATTTGTTGTCATGTGTTATGTTATGTTATGTTATGATCATTTTCTTGCTCATAGACTAAGTACGAGACAAGTTTCATTATGCCACAAGTCCTTCTTTTTATCATTTTCTTTCTCATAGACTAACAATGAGACAAGTTTCATTATGCCATAAGTTCATTTTTATCATTTTCTTTCCCATAGACTAACACTGAGACAAGTTTCACTATGCCATAAGTCTGTCTTTTTATACAAATAAAATGGTGCTGTAGCCTTTGAAAAATTAGCACAATTTAATGCAGTGAATCATTTTGGTGCAAACTATGATGAATATCCATTCATGGAAGAAGATTCGTCACACAGGTCAACATTGTTTGTAGTAATTCATAGGAAATGTAAATTTAAATAAAACCATTGAACATACATAAACTCTTATTAGCTTAATGTATTTGGTATTTACAAAAAATTATTTCATTTCATGACATTTGTAATAAATTACTTATAGATTTGTCATGAAAATAGCAATTAAAACATTGGACAGCATGATTACATATGCTACAGATTTACTTTTACAATTGTGAAATTGATTAATAGATAATAGCAGTATATTTTTCTAGACATAAAACAAAGCATTAATACAAATTGTAATTGGGGAGCTGCCTGAGATTTCTTGTAAAAAGTGTTTTGAAGGTGCGTTTTGTAAATGTGCCCTTGGAAAGTATGTTTGTTCACAATGTTTTGGCATGATAAAGCCCAGTAAGGTGCTGAAAGTGAAACCCACTAGCCAACTGTTGTTTTCCAGATGACAACTCATCCCCAATTGTTATTATTCAAATGACAACCCATCATCCATTACTTTTTGAATGACAACCCACCAACCAACTGTTGTTTTCCAGATGACAACTCATCAACCAGTTGTTATTTCCTAATGACAATCCACCAATCATTGTTCTTTTCCAAATGACAACCCATTGACCATTACTTTCTGAATGACAACAAACCATCCAACAGTTGTTCTCCAAATGACAACCCACTAATTAACAGTTGTTCTCCAAATGATAAACCACCACTTTACTGTTGTTCTCCAAATGACAACACATCGACCATTACTTTCTGAATGACAACAAACCATCCAACTGTTCTCTAAATGACAACCCATCAATTAACTTTTGTTCTCCAAATGATAACCCACCAATCAGCTGTTATTCTCAATGCAAGAGAAATATTTGTACATTAGTACCTTTTGTTGATTTTTCTTTCAGGGCCTATGAATGTGATGTGGAATACATACCAGCAGATATAGGAGACAGAAAACAAGTCCCATGCTGGCAGGGTAGTTGTTATAAGAAAGAAAGGGTAAGGGCACAAAGAGACAACATTTTAATCAATGAATGAATTTAGATTTAAATGGCAGGAGTGAGATACACTGGCTGCTGTTCTAAGAAAAATCTGAGACACAGCTTTGTTTATCAGTATAGACTCTTGTGAGCCTAGTCTCAGTTTCTTATATCACTCAGATGATGAGAGGTTTTAATCTCAAGTGCAGGTTCTTGGGACTCAAATTTTTATCTGACATTACCTTTATGGTGAAATTTTATCTCATGCACAGTCGTTGGGGCTCTAGTTCTAGTCTGACATCACCCTGCTGGTGAAATGTTATCTCATTCACAGTTAGAGTATAGGAAAGCTCGAGGATTTGAAACTTGTGTGAGCTCGAGCTCAAGCTCATCAATTTTATCGAGCTTTCGAGCTTAAGTAGTACGAAATATAATTTTTCTCTATAATTTATTTAAAGCAGCAGAGAGGGTGAACCCTACAAATTTCCGAGCGTCGATTCGGAAATCTGAGGCTTCTACCAAATAGTAAAAAAATGGCGTCTATTCGATAAAATAAGATTTCCTTATATACGCCAACGTCGTTGTCATTCACCCTCTCTGCTGCTATGGGTTAATAATTCTT
This sequence comes from Unio pictorum, assembly GCA_030141615.1. Taxonomy (NCBI): domain Eukaryota; kingdom Metazoa; phylum Mollusca; class Bivalvia; order Unionida; family Unionidae; genus Unio; species Unio pictorum. Next base: position 7,080,843 of record JARLTB010000322.1, read on the forward strand.
TTACGAGTTCAACCAAATATTTGATCGAGTCCGATACGATATCGTGTCCGAGGATCATGTAAATTTATTGTTATAAATCCGTGCGGAGTCGACTGAGCGTTACTAAAGAAATTTTTAAATTGATTGAAGTCCATATCAGAGCACCATGTCTGCCAAATATTTCTAAGAGTATGAGTATCAACGCCGTTAAATACACACAGTAGGTTACAGTTGTCTCTAATCACTTTTGGAATCTGAGTGTATCGTTGAGTGACATATATCACGTCAGTGTTTTTGTGACGCCCACGGGAAAAGATCCTAGCTGGGTTTTTTTGATTGTCTAACATCACATCGTCGTATACGACTAAATTGTTAATGTTCCCATCAAGGTCATCCACGGATGGCGCCTCGTCAATATCAGTTATAAAATCAATGGCGTTTTCACCCTTAATTTCTGATGCATTCTCGTTAAAATCTTTTAGCACTTCATAACATCGTTGATCATCTACGCTAGGGGCAATTAAATACAACTTATCCCATTTCATCCATCTCATTATTAAATTGAGCAACAATTGCGTTTTACAGGATCCAGATGGCCCGATTATAATTGCGCGGATAGAGTTTGGTAGCGCTGCATGATGCTTAACCGGTTCTCTTGCTTTAGTCGCCGAAAAATCAATTATATCCATATTTCTATACATAAATTATGGATCTATATTGTGTGAAGTGTAAAACGCGTACTGGCACAGATGACTTGACGACGATTACAACTAAAAATAACCGATCAGCGCTTTCTGGTAAATGCGTACAATGTGGTACAAAGAAATTTAGATTTGTGTCTATGAGATCTGATTTAAAAAAAAACGAGGAGGTGATATCGCAGCCAAATTGTCAAAACTCCCTGGAACCCCATGGGCAAAGTACCCCGGAGAAAAGCACCTTCCGGGATATAGCTACTGTGGACCGGGAACCAGACTTGATATCAGACTCAATGATCAAAATCAGCCCAAACCCGGTGAAGAACCAATAAACGCCATTGATAAGGCCTGTCACCTTCATGATGTTGCTTATAAAAGCAATAATCTACAACACAGGCATCTAGCAGATGTGAAATTAATTCATGCGTTAAATGCTATTCCTGATAAATCCTTCAAAGAAAAATTGTCTTCCTTTTTGATAAAATCGGCTATGAAAGGTAAATTGATGTTAGGTGCCGGTAATTAATAATATGGAATCAATTTATTATTCCCCATGAGGATACTGGAGAGGCAAGGCAGCAATCAATAAACTCGCCAGCGCCGCAAAAGTGAAAAAGGCTACTGCGGATAATTGGTTATCCAAACAGGCACTATGCCAAATTTATCTACCACCGCCTAAACAAATTAATTTCTCGCATTTTGATGTGACCGCTCCTAATGAAGTTCATCAGGCTGATTTATTGTTTTTACCACATGACGGTGGTTACAAATACGCGCTAACCGTAGTTGACGTTGCGAGTCGATACAAACAAGCAGAACCGTTAAAAACAAAATCATCACCTGAGGTTGCTTCTGCATTTGAAAAGATTTATCGACGAGGCCCACTACGCTGGCCAAATCTATTACAAGTCGATCCTGGCAAGGAATTTCAAGGCGCTGTTGTATCAGCGATGAAAGATCACAATGTCACCATCAGACGAGGGCATACTGCACTACATCGCGATCAGGCAATTGTTGAAAGACACTTGCTGAGCGATTATTTGGATATCAATACGCGAAGGATTTTATTCAGGATAAAAGATCCCGTGAATGGGTTAAGAGATTACCAGGTGTAGTTACCGCAATCAATAATGAGATTACTAGAACAATCAACATGAAACCTAGCAACGCTATTAAAAAGAAGTCTATACCCGCACAACCACAAAAAGTTTTCAAAGAACCAATTCTTGGTAGTAATGTCACTGTTAGGTATTTATACGAACCAGGAGAGCTTGAGGGTGGTAAAAAAAAAAAAGCTACTGATCCTATTTGGAGTGTGACCGTACATAAAATATCTAGTATAACACGATCAACTGGTAGAGCAGCAATCTATAAACTGGATTCAACTGCTCCTCAGCGAGGATTTACTCGACAACAACTACAGGTAATTTCCGAGGATACTCAATTACCACCGCGTGGTCTTAACTAGCACCTCTTCGTCTGTTGCACTCAAGACAAGTTAGCATAACGTTATCTCTAGAATGACCAATGCTGCTATTCCTTCTGTCTTCGGTAAATTGGCGAGGATCCTTATCCAACCAACTCCAACGCATTATACAATTGCAACTCGCGCAGTGATTATTCTGTTGTTGCTTCAGCGAAATTATTAATTCAGCATCAATGTCAAATTTTCTATTATTTTTTTTATCCTGTTGTTTATAACCAGAGAGTTTTTTTCTGATTATGTCCCTGATGATATCATCGACGCTGACAATATCACTTATTGTAGTGTCATCATCATCTAAAACGATTCTTCGGAGTTGATTTATACTTCGTACTCTGGATACTGCGAGATAAACTAAATTTGACCACTCAATGCGATTATCTACTATCCAAACAATTGTATCCGATATAGTCAATCCCTGTGAGGAGTGTATCGTCGCTGCGTATCCTAGCGTCCATGGGGATTTATTAGCACGCAATGCATCTTCAACGACGCTGATATCAACCAGCACAATATCATTTAATACGAGAATCCGCTTTTCACTCTTCCCTGGAATATCAACTTCTATATTCTGTTTTCATGTATCCGATGGCCTATAACACAACGGTACTGGAAGTGTTGCAAATTTTTCTGTATGCGTTTCAAATAACTTCATCTGAAGTGTGTCTCTGACTATTTTTCTACTTGCAATTATAAAATCGTTTGGTCTCCACGTTTCCCAAAAATCATTCATTGGAGTCTCTGAAATCACCTCACGGGCTATTTCGCATTGGATTCTATCCGGTTGTAGTCTAATTAGCGCTTTGAATTCTCGTAATCGTTCATCAAGTGATCTATAATCAGTGTTAATTTCTTCATAATAGTCTACAAAACCCTTTAGCCATTCATGTGGGGATGCACCGACAAATGGTGGTGGTTGGCCGTGATCACCGCACATGACGACTTTTGTGTTTTTGTTTAACAACCACTCGAGAAATGTTTGTAATACATCTAATGACACTGTGCATATTTCATCCCAAATTATGATTTCAGGAATGATTTATCACCCATTCGATCAGGGGTCCATTTGTCACCCTTCCATCGAAAGAAACTGTGATAAGTACAGGCATTTACCCCTCTTTGTATCATTTCTCTGGCGAGTCTGTGAGTTGGTGTTAACACAATCATGTTTGACCGACGAAATAATTCGATTGCACGAGTTGTCTTTCCTGATCCACCACAAACTGTCTTATATCTACATATTGGATCAGATACCGGTGGTGCATTAGAAAATTCTGATTGAATTTCAATACGGTTACACTAAAGATATTTATCATCCATGGTAACATCTGCGGATTCACAATACTCATGTAGCGTTTCCTTTTTAAATCTCCAACACCCCCACGCTTCCTCCGGATCTGTGAATGCCGCTACAGCTGATTTGTATTTCTCGTGGATATACATAGAATCAGTGGCTACTCTAACCGCGGCATTAGGAAATCTATTTTATCATCGAAAATAGATTAATACAAGCATAGGCTAGCATAGAACCTCTCAAATGTGTGTACTGGGAATTATATGCATCACAGTAGGTAACAACCGTACCCAATTTCTCACCATTGGATAGAAAAGCATCCTTACGGGATACAAGTTTTCCTTGTTTCGTTAAATCCGTTACAATAAAATCGTATTCAGCGACGTCTATAATCAACCGCGAAGAATATTTTGCATTGTCGTATCCTCCACCCTGGGTAAATTTACCGATTATTCTTCGTCCAAAATCTTTTGCTTGTCCGCTTTTAATTTCAAATAACTTCTTAGACCAATTCATGACTTCTTCCTCGCTGAAATCAGGAAACCGTTTTCGCTGTTCGCTAATTATTCTATCTAGATCGGGTTGTGGTAGCCAAACTTCTTTCTGAACTCGATAGGATATAATAGCTTCGGAAACAATCAACGATATTAGCATACCACAATCGATCATATATCGTAGTAACACTACTGGCATCCAGTGTTTTTCAGATATATGTCTACCAAGCCAAAGATAACTACACGGATGTAACCCTGTAGCGAGTTCAAATGATATCACACGAGCGAATCCGGTTAAATCAAAATCAGGTAATGGTCCATTAATCGCAACACGAGTCATTTCATGCGTGGGGTGTCCAAATCGTTTAAAGTACTCAGCACATTTCCCATACCCGAGAAAACTTCCAGGATAACACGCGGATATATCAATTGAAATCATACCATCACGTGAGTATTTTGTATTCCACAGTCCTCCATGACCGAATCAACGCAGCTCGATTTAACATCCTCGAGAAAATCACTTCGTTTTGGACGCCATGAGTTTTTTTCTCTTGCGAAGTGAGCTACCACTGATGGAATAGTAAAACTATCCGTGAGTAGTTTTTCATGGGAACTCTCCGGTGAAAAATCACTAGCGATTTTTCTCATTCTGTTATCTAATTCTTCAACGCGATATAATTCACCATTTGGTCTTACAAATTGATCGAATCCTATTTCGGGATCCTCATCACTTCTAAGTAACCACACTGACACAGGATCATCTTTACACAGCGTGTGAATAGCATCGAATAATTTCTCATTATAAAAACATCCCCGACGAATTCCTCGGGGATATATCTCACGGTTCGTTCTCGTGGAAATATTGTTACCGCAGGTGTCCACGCGTGTTTGTTTTGATCAATAATTTGTATTGGCGCTCCATTTTTGTTATATTTCGGTTCGTATAAAACATCTCCGGTTATCGTCATAACGGTTATTGGGAATCTTAATGATGTTTCTAATTTAGCTATATCAGAAATCTTTGCACCGTGCTGTTTCACTGTCAGTTCCCATTCGGTTATTTTCCTACGTCGCAGATCAGTTAGTTTATTTCCTCGGGATGCATTTGTGAAGTGTTCCATTACCCGTGTTGCTACACAATTGAGCCTTGACGAAGTCAACGGTGAATACTTCATAGGAGCTAGTTTTGCGATATCGGGTTTATCATTTAACGGATATAACCCATAAACGATTGCTGTTACAGGATAAGATCTCTCGTAGTATGGTTTGTCAATTCCAGTTAGAATTCCTGGTTTAGAATCTCTACTCACAATGACAGTTTTTTTATTCCTGAGGATTGGTTCAAATTTATCCCTGATAATCCATTTACCTTCGACTTCGATAATGAATTTTATTCTGAAAAAATACTTCCGTTGAGAATTGCTTTGTTTGGGAATTGCTTTGCAATTTACCTTTGGATTTCCATCTTTGATTTTCCATGATAAAATTCTTCGAATTCCCCCTTTGGATTTTACACCCTTGGATTCCCCCCCCATTGGCTCGCCAAGGTGTGAAATCACCTCAGCTGCTCTTTCATCGTTCATAGTAGCATCGATGTTGGGTACATTAACATCATCATTGATAATTCGAAATGTCGACCAACAGTATGCTGCACCGTCTCTGTAGAATTCATTAAAACACTCCCTGATTTTACCCAGTATAGTTCTGTCACCGATTAGACGTTTTGGTGTATTAGAGACTCTATCGAGATTGAATTCAACATTTTTCCAGGGCTTAATTTTCGATAATCTCTTGAACTCATTATCGAGATTGAATTTAACATTTTTCCAGGGTTTAATTTTCGATAATCTCTTGAACTCATTATCGAGATTGAATTTAACATTTTTCCAGGGTTTAATTTTCGATAATCTTTGGAACTCATTATCGAGATTGAATTTAGTATTTTTCCAGGGCTTAATTTTCGATAATCTTTGGAACTCATTATCGAGATTGAATTTAGTATTTTTCCAGGGCTTAATTTTCGATAATCTTTGGAAGTCATTATCGAGATTGAATTTAACATTTTTCCAGGGTTTAATTTTCGATAATCTTTGAACTCCTTCAGTATAATTCTATCACGAATTCTACTCTTTGGTGTATCGAGATTGAATTTAACATTTTTCCAGGGCTTAATTTTCGATAATCTCCTGAACTCCTCCATACTATAATTAAAACAAGCATTTAAATGAAAGATTTATATATAATGAATCACTGCAAATGGCTTATGATTGGATCAACGACACCGTGTAACAAATCATGCAGAAGCAAATTCTGTGGGTATCATATGCAAAGTTTTCGTCGTGGAAGCCTTGGTCCGTTACCTTGCATACGATGTGGGGTTGGGGTCAGGGGAAAATCGCAATTGTGTTTGAATTGCGGTGGCAAACGATACAGGGAATTGAAGCGTTATTATGACAAAAGAATCAAAAATGGAAAATCATATGAATTTTCAATCAAAAATTCTGACCTTGACTCTGTCCCTGACAAAGTCCCTGACCCTGACACTGTCAGAGTCAAGGATAAAGTCATAAGAACACCTCAAGACTATATTGAAAGATTTATTATTAAACCAAACAATGAATTAGACAAAGAATAGTATAGTATATAATGAACCAAGAATTAAGACCGCATCCCTTGATTACAAATTATGAAGCATCCAGTGATGGTACTGTCAGACACTGTAGACTGAAGAAACCAGTTGGTGTTGTGAGTAATCACGGGTATTTGAAGTTTACTGTTGGTGGGGGAAAAGAAAAAAAAACTTATCTCAATCATCGTTTCGCGTATGAATGTTTCAATGGATTGATCGAGGATGATTCTGTTATTGATCATAAGGATTCTAATCCAAGGAACAATTCTTTATCAAATCTGCAAGCTGTTACACAAAGTGAGAATATCAAACGAGGAAAGACTGGGACTTGCAAAACGGTTGGGAAGAGACCCGTAAAATCTTTGAATACAATAACTAATGAAGAAAAAATATTCCAATCAATGAATGAAGCCAGTAGGCACTTCGGTATTTGTAGAGCCTCAGTACGATTCGTTGCAGAGGGGATTTATCGATCGGCGATTTCAAAAAAGACCGAACAGAGAATTCAGTTTATTTATGTCTGATGCGTCATATTTTTCATTTAGAATCATATCATTATCATAGAATATGAATTCTGAAAATATGAATAGCATTATATCCGAGATTTCAAAATTGAAAAATCAGGATATCAAACTATCAGATGGCTTAAATCCTGATCAAATCATGTCGGATTATCAGGATATAGAATACGGAGTTAACACTAACAAGTAGATGCTACCCAAGAAATACGCGTTCATCAAGAGAATTCAGAATTCTATTCGAGACTCTCTTTCATTTTCCAGTGACGTAAGTGTGTTCGTCCCGTTATATACTATCGAAAAAGGAATACGAAAAGAATTAGGTAACGAATACGAATTGAAAAAGGATATCAATTCTAAAGTTAGAAACCTACGAGCGTTAATTCAAGAAAATGAACGATTTTGACCGTGACCAACCCTCAAAGAGATTTTCATTTTTTTTAGCATTTTTTGATTGAATGTCAAAATCATCTCACAGGTTAGTAATAATTTTTTATTTTTGTGTATTCTCACCCACCCGCGATGAAAAAAACATAGTTTTCAAGATAAAATTGCTCAAACAGGTCAGACATTTCATGGTTTCTGAGGGCGAAAACCCGAGGTTTTTTACACAGGATTTTCGAGATTTTTTATCAGATTACACTTTTTAGCCATAATTCGTATCAGATTCTCTTTTTTTTTTAGCATTTTTTTGATTGAAATTCATGTAAGATTTGCTTGATTTAGCCCTTTTTGATAAAAAATCTCGAAAATCCTGTGTAAAAAACCTCGGGTTTTCGCCCTCAGAATCTGAGATGTCAAATGTTTTCGTCTGTTAGGTCAGGTTCGGGAAAATTGTTTTACAATTGAAAAATTGTTTCTGATTTCAAATAATGGTCAATGAAGCATTAACGACCCGATTGGCTCGTGAACGACTGGATGCAATCAGGGGATTTATACCAATTCGCGACTCTGTAAGAAATAAACTGCAACAACGACAGAGTCTTCAGACTGATTTTGCTGCGGTATCCGAAGAATTGTTTAAACCAGTAACCACAGCAACGAAAGGGGTAGAGCGTCCTATACTGGGAGATGTTCCCGAGACGGGAAAATCTGTTATCGGTGAACTCGAAAAAATAGCAGCGAAAACTGAACAAACAAAACAGGCTGTACAAAAAATGGAATCAAAAAGAACAGTAGATGATTTACGCGTGAGATTTAACGAGGAAGGGTTAGCAGCAATTGATAAGACTGATCCAACAGAAATTCCTGCGCTTGTTGTTACGACTTATGAAAACAGGAAAAATATGTTGAAACCAGAACATCATAAGTTTGTTAGAAGTATAACTCATTGGGCTGATATATTCTACAAAATCAAAACTAAAACAAGTCAGATTAAGACAGATAGTGCATCATACATCGAATATATCGATGCGGTGGGTATAGTGTATAAACAATTTGAAGAACTAAAACAACAACAAAAACCGCCAAAATTGCAAAGGCAGCGACAGCAACCTGCAAAGAAAATATCTTTTTCACCTAAAAAACAACAACCTGCAAAGATTTTTCTCGCCTGAAAAACAACAACTACCACCTGATGATGATGATGATTATGATCCTCTTGGTTATTTACAACCCACGGATGAAGAAAAACTGGATGAAGCAATGGGTTATAGCGGAAGTGGATTGCAAAATTCCAGTGAGAATCCAAGGATTTCATGTCCTGATAGTGTTCTCAGTGATATATCACGATTAGAAGTTCTTGTAGGAGGGTTCCGAGCTGGAAATAACTCACCGGAAATAATTAATGAGGCAGCTGATATCTGCAGGCGGTAATTTCAAGGTGGTATTATGGATATCAAAACATATCGAGATTTCATTGGCGAGTTATCAAGTGGGTATCACAGCGACTGAATTCACAATTGATAAATTTTTTTACAATTGAAAAATTGTTTCTGATTTCAAATAATGATCATACACTACAACCATGACAAACCAACTAGCGTCTATGTGGTAAACTCACGATTGCCTGTTTATACAGCATACTACGGAGATGGTCTCGGTGATACCATTTTAGGATTATTTTCGAGAATGGCTCCAAAAGTGATGCCGTTGGCTAAACAACTAGGAATGAAAGCCATTGATGTTATTCGTGATAAGGGTATTAGCAAAATCGGAGATCTTGCCGGAAAAGCGTTTTCAGCCGCAAAGAATAAAATAACATCATTAGTGAAATCACGAAGTGATTTACGAAAAAAGAAACCGATACCGTTACCGTCTACATCGGAAATGCCTGCAAGTGTTAGTAGAATTATAAATAACGCAGTAGACGAAAAATTAGCATCGTTGATGACTTCGTCATTGGTGACTCCGAGTGACCAAAATAACATGATAGCAAACATGATAGCGGGAAGTGGCTTTAAAAAAAACACGACGATGAAAATCCTACGGTGAAAATCGTTTATGATTTTACGATTTAGACTCTGATAAATAGAATAAAATGTTCAAAAGGTCACCTGATCCAGCATTTGATATGGATGCCCCAGTGCTCAAGAATGATTCCGTACGCGATTTTCAATTTTATTCTTATCACGCAGCACAACCGGATCTCCGATCACGAATTGAACTTCAAGTTCATGATACCAGTAAATATTTTCTACCGTGTGAGGCATTTATCGAAATCGAAGGAGAACTTGTAACAAATGTTGAAGCTAATACACCATATGACAATAACCCAACTATCAAAGTCGGTTTTGTCAATAACGGTATCATGGCGTTATTTGAAAGCGCTAGATATCTCATTGATGGAAAAGAAATTGAATCCATTGACCGTGAAGTTGATGTGGCTACAACAATCATAGGGTTAGCGAGATATTCTGATGATTATACAAGATCAGCTGGTCCATCTATGATGTTCGCGAAGGATATCACTGATCACCCTGAACACAACCAGTATTCTAGAGTAAAGGCAACACATGCTTCTTCAGTTAATCAAGCACCAGCCGGATATGTAAGACCAGCTGGTGATTTTGATGTCATAAATAATATCATTAACTACAACCTAGGATTTGCAACACGCGTAGCAACGTTGCAAGGACAGCGTCGACAGTTTTCATGCGCGATTCCACTGCATCATATATTTGGATTCTGTAGAAACGTCCGAAAAGTTATCTATGGAGCGAAGCATACAGTAGGGCTTGTACGAAAGGGTACTGATAATGATGCAATCTGGCGTGATGCTGGTGTTGCCGATGGTAAAGTCCATTTAACAAAACAATCATTGTGGATGCCAGTGTTAACTCAATCGATCACAAATGAAGAAAAATTGTTATCATTTATGGATCATGGAGGAAAGTCGTTGTTGAGTTGGTTATCAGTGAGTACGGATATTAAACCTGATAATGTCGATGATATATTCACATGGCACCTGGCAGCGCGACAAGGCGTTTCAGCTCCACGTCATATATTTGTGGCGTTACAGAATAATGAGCGAGTTGGTAGTCAACAACGTAGTCATATGATATTTGATCAGTTAGGTGTTAGAGAAGTCTCGCTGAGAATAAACGGACAGCAGGAACCATCTGAAGACGTACAACTTGATTACGGTCAAAATCATATTGCACGTGTATATCATAACCTATTGTCGTATATGGCACGTGATCAAAATGTTGATACTGGTTTGCAAATATCACAATTGGATTTCAAAAGTCTATATCCGATTTATTACTTTTCATTGGAACACCTTGATTTGATGAGACAATCTGTCGTTGATATACACTTTAGAGCCCGTGTAACCCGTCCTGGTGGTATTATTAATTACAGAGCGGTTGCTGTCATTCTCAGTGATAAATCAATGCTACTCGAAGGTGTTGGTGGAAGAATGAGAGTGGTAGATGCGCCAGTGGAAAATCTTTGATTGAAATCGTAAACGATTTAGAATCAATCTGTTATTGTATAATGTCGTATAGTAATATCAATGTGTCTTTGACACCCGGTCAATTAAAAAACTACAATCCAAATCAGCTAAGCAATGTGGAACCACAATCACGTTGAAACCTAATCAAATGACCGGTGGTGCAAATAAATTATCACTGACAACTCGTCAAATAAAACATTTCAATGATGCACTTGTAGCAAAAAAGGGTGTTCAGATTACTCTTTCTGCGGCTGCTATCAAAAGCATGATTAAAACAGGCGGTATATTCCCGTTGTTAGCTGCGATTCCAGCATTGATTGCAGCAGCAGCCCCAGCGGTGGCTAAAGCGGCAGCGTTAGGAGCCGTTGGTACCGCGGCAGGAATGGCACTAAAAAAGGCAACTGGGCAGGGTTATAAAAAAAGGGAAAGGGTCTAAGACTACCAGGAACCCCGTATTCGTGGTACAGCGGAAAGGGTCTAAGACTACAAGGAAACCCGTATTCATGGTACAGCGGAAAAGGCCTGAGACTAGGACCGGTTTATTAATTCAGAAATCTTCGATTTCCGAACCTATGGTTCCCAAATCTTCGATTCCTATGTCCAATTTTGATTTAATGGATGCCGCTAAAAAACTAGCGATTAAAAATTTCAGAGGTGTCTTTATGAGAGATCAATTACCGAGAAAACCAAACAACACTGAAACCGGAATCATTAATTTAGATAACAGCACCGGACCTGGAACTCACTGGGTTGCGTACGCTATTGATCCACGTGGGATTGTCTATTTTGATTCATATGGATTAGCCCCACCAAAAGAGTTTATGCGGTATATAAAAACTTTTCCAATGAAGACTTGGTATTCTACGCTACCAACACAAACGATGATTGACCCACCAATATGTGGCAGCGAAGTATTAAATGTCCTTAACGCTATTTCTAACTCCTTGGGTAACCCAAGGGGAAAACCACCTCATGTTGTCGTAAATGAATACACTAGTAGTCGCTGGCAACGACAAAGTCGTCAAAAACGATTTTAGAGAGAGAAAGAGTTTTACAATAACAATGATTGATATCTGGGGAAGACCTCTGAAACCCAAACCCGATGACACTCCGACGGGTGATATAAAAAAAAAATTAAAGATGAAATAGCTGAGACGTTGAACTTAACAAGTGTTGACCCCGGGGAAATAGTTGTATTTCAAGACAAACAGGGTAAATTGAAAAGCAGTGATGTGTCATTGGATGATATATTGGTTAAACAACGAAACGCAATCGAGGATACTGTCGTGTTATTTTCCGATCAGGGTAAATTGAAAAGTAGTAATGTGTCGTTGGATGATATATTGGTTAAACAGCGAAACGCAATCGAGGATACCGTTGTGTTATTTTCCGATCAGGGTAAATTGAAAAGTAGTAATGTGTCGTTGGATGATATATTGGTTAAACAACGAAACGCAATCGAGGATACCTTTGTGCTATTTTCCGATCAGGGTAAATTGAAAAGCAGTGATGTGTCATTGGATAACATTTTGATACGGCAGCGCGACGCCGCTGAAAACTCTATTGCGCTGTATTCCAAGGATGGACAACTTAAACCAGGCGCACTTGTGTCTACAATCACCGACGCGACTGACGCCCACGGCCGTGAGCTGGATGATCATATACGAGGTTATAATGCTTTTCGAAGAAATATCGTTGGTAAGTTCTTTGGAACCCCACCTGTGGTTGGCATGACTCTCGCTGAAATTAAAAACTTTTTATCGCTTTTCTTTTTTAACAAGGAGGCGGGGAGGATGATGAATGAAAATGAAATCAAGGCAAATTATCTCGATATTTCTAAACTAATAGAAAATCTTGAAAATGTAAGGATTCCGCAATAGCGCATTAAAAATATCGTGTATACGATCAATCATGGAATCAAGGATTGGATAATAGACGATCCCCTGCGTTTTACTACCGTCGATCTCTTGTGGGATGGGGAAGTGAAGGTTGATGGCATCTACAGGTTAACGTGGGCCTCTATCGATCAATTTAATATGATCATGGGCAATAGAACCTACTCTGGTGGCGTCGCGACGTTAATTATCGAGACTGGCAAAACACCACGCTTTCACTTCGTCGCGGTTGATAGCTCCACCATTAGATCAAAAATAGCCTGGTGTATAGAACTCGTAGATAATTTTTCCGGCTGAAGCAACTAGCAATTCCCGCTAACGATGGCGAATAATTTGAAAACACTAGCGGGTTTAAAATAACAATGACATCATTGACGAAGTCAACGAAATCAATTGAACCGATAATAATCCCGTTGACAGAGTCAATGGAATCACAATCGCATCGATATCGCTATGATCAGGTCAGAGAATTTCAAACTAGACTCAAAACCCTCGCCAAGGAGTATCAAATAAAAATAAAAAAATACCGACGAAGAATCACCGCAGTTGATGTTACTATGTACTCGTTGTCAGGCGTTCTCACTGGCGCCGGAATAATACTTGCATCGGTTACAATGATTGCCCCGGTCGTAGTTCCAATTTGCATTTCTGCGGCGGCTACAATCGCGGGTATATTAACCGGAATAACAAAAAGGATATCATCATGCAGCCAGAGTAAACTGCAGGATTACTCGATTAAATTTCATATTGTATCAACTGAATACTCGCAATTATCCTCGATGATATCGTCGTCACTCGATAATACGATTATATCAGATAGCGAGTTCTCAGTGATGGTCGGTATTTATGATTCCGCGATATCTAAATTAGAGCGACAACAACAGTATAGCAACAATGACAACACCGATGGAATTAGAAAACACAAACCCCAAAAAAAGAATGATATCAATAACCTCAACGATATCAGATAGTGAGTTCTCAGTGATGGTCAGTATTCACGATTCCGCGATATCAAAATTAGAGCGACAACAACAGTATAGCAACGATGACAACACCGATGGAATTACTTCAACGAATAGTGGAGAACACGAACCCAGTACAAACAAGCATGATATCAATAACATCAACGAATCCAGAATTCAGTGTGAATTTCCCTATCCCAGTCCCCGTGAAGGAGATAGCGCTAGCAAAACTACGAGTATACCACAGTTGGCCTAATATCAGATCGGTAGCATTCGGTGGTCAACAACCCAATAATTCACTGGTGTTCTCGTATAAGAATAAAGACGACGGGACTCCAGACTGGAACGTTGTTTCGATACCAACCGGATCATACCAAATCGAACAAATCAATAATGAATTCGCGCGTAGAATAAAATCGATTACTGAAACAGAATCGAAAATCGCTATAACGGTTCATGAGCCAACACTATCATCCGCAATTGAGATAAGCACAGAAGGATACGTCGTAGATATCTATCAGAGTTCTATAAGAACTGTACTAGGATGGCCTGAATTACCACCAGGGGGAAAAACCGTTGAATTACCAGAACCACAAAAAACTGATTATATCACAGACAGGATAAAACCTTATAATCCAATAAAAAGTTATAAATATCACGAAATCACTTTAGAGTTTTTTGATATCGGAGTCCTACCACCTGAGAGAGGGAAGGAGGAGGATCCCTTAGAGTTATATCATATTGCTAGCGAACCTAGAATTATTGAAAATTTCACAGCGATGAATAATGATTTTTCACACTTGTTAATATCTCTCAAATCCGGCTCTCTCACCCGAGATGAATTTATCAGCGTCGTAGAAATATGCAATAAAATTATCGACGATATGGAAACATTTAATTTGAAAATTATTCAGGATATACTAGATGACGATAAACCCACATCGAGAATAAAATTTGCATCACAATTTAAAATCCCCGTCAAGGATATCCCAACAGTCAAACTACCGGGATATAACGTGCCAGAACTAAAAAAACTTCTCAGTGACACCATCGATGCTGGTTTTAAAATAATTCATGATGCATGGAGAAAAACAACATCACCGGAAATAAAAATCCTCAAACATAATAATGATCCAGATGGTGGCGGTAGGCATATCGCTCCGTTCAACGTGAATATATCCTCAGTGATTGCGCTCAATTTAGTATGCGATGTTATCGAAGGAAGCTATCAAATTAATCTCGAACGATCAAATCAAGCTCAGCAAGGATATATTCTTTATTCGTTTGCACCAATAGCCCCTCCAGGATTTTTAATAATTGAGTCTCCGGTTAATCCAGTCCATATGCGGTGTCATAATGATTCATTAACCAGAATTAATTTCAAACTCACAGATCAGTCCAATAATCTAATTGATCTACAAGAGGAGGTGTTAGCGATTAGTCTGTTTGTGAGATCCTAAGGACTGGATCAAATATTCGGTTAAAATCGTAACCCATAGCAGCAGAGAGGGTGAATGACAACGACGTTGGCGTATATAAGGAAATCTTATTTTATCGAATAGACGCCATTTTTTTTTACTATTTGGTAGAAGCCTCAGATTTCCGAATCGACGCTCGGAAATTTGTAGGGTTCACCCTCTCTGCTGCTTTTAAACATCGTTCTTGTTAATATAATAGTATTTCAAAAAGACAAGAGAATGCAGAGATTTATCTGATAACTTTGATCGCAATTTGGTACAGAAGTTGAAACAACCCTTCTCTCCATCAGCCGCAATTATAATAGTCGGAATTATTACCTTAACAGCCTTCAGCGATGACCATTGCAAGGTAACTACTGCCCACTGGTCGACCAACACATGGGTAAGCATAGGCCTGGTGTGTCTGTAAAGCCGCTCATTCCCACAGTCAAATAATTATCGTACGGGTTTATCTGGTCCGATAATATCAAACGCGGAGAATTTTTCTAGGCGTAAGCTCAAAGCTTGTCGAGCTTAGACCTCAAGCTTCAAGCCCCTGAAAATGCTCCAAAATTATCGAGCCTCGAGCTCGAGCCTAGGCTCGTCCCAAACTCTTTTCACAGTCTTTAGGACTCTAGTTCTAGTCTGACATCACCCTGCTGGTTAAGTTTTATCTCAAGCACAGACTTTTGGTACTCATGTTTCAATATGATAATGCTCACTCTGCTGGTGTTGTTTGATATCAAGAACAAACTCATGGAAGGTTGATTCCACTCTCTGGCATCACTCTGTTATTGAGATGTTACTGATCATGATGAGTGTCTGAGTATATTCCCCTTGAAAATAAACCCATATGTTTGTAGCCCCAGACAGGAATGATATTTGCTGGCTAATATTTCATCATCTGGGAACCATGGGTGTTTGTAATTTGCACAGGTTAATTATAGCTTAATTACTTAATTTTATGTAATTATTATGCATTAATTTACTTTTTAGTCTTTAAAGTTGATTGTATTTTTTTTCAGATGACTCTTACATTTAAAAAATATTTGATGTAAGGTACTAACGTGATGTGCAAAAGAAATCACGAAACTGACTGATAGATTATGGTATCATGTAATAAAAATACATTGGTCAGGTTCTGCATAATAACATCATGTTTTATATTAGAAAAAACAAGTCTATTTTCTGAGAAAAATGTTGTATATCTTCCAGACTGTGCTGGAGATGGGTGGAACACTGTAAGTGCTTATGAGACATTTACCAGTCTTAAATGAAAAATGGTTTCAAAATATTGATCGCATAAATAATATTGAATTTTCAGAAGGTGAACTATTTATTATTGGATACATGTATACGACACCTGGTAAAGGAATGGCATGAATAGTCCTAATCACCAACCAATCTAATTGAATCCATAACAGTCAATCCCATGATAATACCCATGAAAATGTGCTCTAAGAAAGATAAATTTTAATAATTCTAGGATAGAACATTATGTGTCAGAATTTAATGGAAACCTATTTTATATATAACACAATTACATTTATATATGAACATGAATATTGTGTCAAGGTCATACAGTTTAATTTCAAACATAGAATATTCTTGCTGATTTAATTTGATTACAATATTCTATACTAGTAAGATCATATATGCTTATGAAACACAGTACATGTATACCAGACCTTAACACTATTTATTTATGCTATCCATGTCTTATGGGAATGATTTTTGTAACCAGCTTTGTGACCATTTGGATAGGTCATTCCTTCTATAGTTTTGTAATTTTGGGAATGGCTGATGGCATGAGTTAGATATGACAATGCTGCTTAAACTTTTTAAATTTGGTTAAAATAATGATTTGATAACATCACAATTCTACTTGAAACTTGCAGATGTGAGGTGTGCTGGAATGATGAGAAGGCAGTTGATGATGACAGTGGTGTGACAACAGATATAGTAGAAGAAATCAGCCTCCTTGGAATGTCTGGTGACAGTGATACACTTGTTGGTGAGACCAGCTGTTATGCTTTAGCTGACCAGATTTGCATCTTTTTTTATTTCTAGCTTTTGTGTAAAATTTACATGCAAGTTGGTAACATTTTCACAGATTTGATTTAATTTTTGATTGTTTTGTCTTTTCAGCAACTTTGATAAATAATTGTAGACCTCCAATCCTTCTTTATTCATTTTGTTTTGTAAAACCATGCACATTTGGAAGAATGCCTATTTTAACTTGTGTGATTGAAAATTTTTGGGTGAATTTAAAATTGATACATTTCTAGGAGGCCCATTTTAATGTGTTTTTTAAGGTTAGGGTAAATTTTGTTTTAGACATATTTTTTAATTATTCTACAAGCTCATTATTTTTAAAACATACTCTTGTACTCATTAGAAAGAATAAAGTTTGAAACAACATCAAGAGCAAGGGGGAAATTTCTTACCCCAATAATACTTTGTAAACAAAAATCAGGATGTGGTCATATCCTTCTTTGGTCCATATGTTCATAGCACCATCTACCTGAAACATTTAGCTTTTGAGTTGTATGTACCTGACACATTTAGCTTTTGAGTTGTATCTATGTGGAACATTTAGTTTTGAGTTGTATCTATGTGGAACATTTAGTTTTGATTTACATCTACCAGAAACATTTAGATTTGAGTTGCATCTACCTGAAACATTTAGCTTTTGAGTTGTATCTACCTGACACATTTAGCTTTTGAGTTGTATCTATGTGGAACATCTAGTTTTGATTTACATCTACCAGGAACATTTAGATTTGAGTTGCATCTACCTGAAACATTTAGTTTCAGTTGCATCTAACTGAAACATTTAGTTTTGAGCCAAATCTACCTTTAACAAACTATCTATAAGCGGTATATTATTTGAATACCATTGAGCAACAGTTTCAAGATTTTTTTTGGTTCCTGCTTGATATTTTGTTTGAAAATTAATGAAACTGCAAAAAATATTACATTTAAATTATAAATGTTTGTTTAAGTCATCGCAAGAGGCCAGTTGTATAGGACCAAACAAAAGCTGTTTCTTTTAATCTGACCGCAACATTAAAGCTTGGTGGCAAGATCAACTAACTGTTGAATAAAGTCCAGGTCAGAACTGGCCGCTTGCTGACATAAATGATTAGATGGAAAAACTAAAGCCTGGCAGCTAGATCAACTAATTGTTGAACAAAGTATAGGTCAGAACTGGCAGCTTGTCGACATAGAAAACAAAGGAATTGTTTATTTTTTTGTCTCGATGTCAACATAAACATGAAACTTTTGGTAGTAATAGTAGATCAAGGGACTGGGGCTTTATATTTGGTCGAAATAGGAGGCTTGTTGACTAAGTGGGTAGGACTGTATAGGCCTTTTTCTTTAAAACAAGAATATTTTTAAAAGTTATTTGTTGGCCAGACGTTTTTTGTCAAAAATCCCAAGCCCCTCAGCCAGTCCCTCACTTCAAATGATTTTCCACTTAGTTGACTTAAAAAATGCAAATTAGCCTAATGGGATCTTCAACAGTAGTGTTTAGAAGACTCAAAACTTGGCTATTGTTAGTCAAATAAGTAATCTGTGAAATAGTGGGTGTTGACCACCTTATATTTTAATTGCTGCTGAATTGTCTTGAAGATAGTTTTACGTTAGCACTAGGCATTAAAATTGGCTGTATTTGTTCAGGGTATGGGTATATATCATGATGGTGAAGAAACGTCCCTCTCTATCTGTTTTCTTGTGTGTGTCTAGATTACTGAAAATTGTGTCTTTGAAAGAATGAACATCTTGAAAATTTGTTAGTCAAAAGCATGTTCTTTTTGTATGTCACATGTTTTGGCAGGTATGCATTCTATATTTATCTTTGCTGATAGCTGCTCTTTAGTTTTAGATAACAAATAAAAGTACACTCAGGTACTGGCAGAAAAATTCATTTTATAAATCCATTACAAACACAAATCATGTTGGATATTTTAGATAATAGAGCAATGGTTCAAGTCACACTTCATTCATTATCATATCTCCAAATTTGTTTCATTTAATAGAATCCCAAATGGCATAAAAATTAGTAATATCATCGTATGCCATAATAGACATTCACTTCTATCCATCCCTTACATTATGTGTCACCTAGTTACCATGCTAAGGGAGATAAATTTTTCACAACTGATTATGGTACCTGCTTATAAAGTAGCTTATTGTGTCATATTAACTGGGGCCATCCATGTCATCTGGATACATGTCTAGTTATCATATGAAATATACTTATCAAACTGTGAATAACATTGTAAACCTTTGATGCAGATTAACCACCTATAACTTCTAAATTTCAACTGCAAAATAAGTTTGAGGAGTGTTCAAGTAATTTTAAAAGCATATTATTCCTGCAAATAAAATGTACATATTTTGCGTTCCAGATCTTGCGAAGGAGGCCAATGTAGGAGGATCCTGGAGAACATGCAAGGGTCAATATCTAAATGTGTCCATTTATGTGATCCCAGGCAGAGAGGCCCTAGCCCCTAGGGGCCTTAGTAAATACACCCATCTCAACGATGGGGTGATTGATCCGGTGTTGCTAAAAACAACTGGGCGAAAAGAGTTTTTAAGATACATCAAACGGTTAGCCAACCAAAAAAATAAGGGAAACATGCTGCATATTTCTTGTTATCCACTGTATGGTATTTTATAAATTTCATTTGCGTAGCTTGTTAGCTATGTTTCCGTGATTATTATGTATAATTGATTAAGTACTTGACTTTGTCAAAAATCAAGTTCATTTATTTTGTCAACAACATAATACATGCATAGTTAATATTTCTATTTGAGTGTGGATTAAATTTTCGGAACATTATCATTTGAGTTCAACATCTTTACTTTGGGCTGGGTCTAGGACATTGGAAATCCAACCATAAAAAACCTTGGTAAACCTGATGTTTACACACTCCTTGTTATAATTTTAGTAACAGATTATATTTTGTTGACAACTTAAAATATTCTATAAATCAACTCGTGTCATGTCTCTCATCCTGGTTCTATCTTTGTGCGTTAGACTTTATTTTATATGTAATCTTGTTTTTTTGAGAAATTACTCATTCTTGTGATAACATCTAAAGCAGATTCATTTGTATTGTTGTGCTTGGTTTCGCATTTGGTTTATTCAATTTGTTATTCACTGGAATTACAAAGAGCTCGTTAGTATTATTGAAAAGAAACTATATTGGGAAGTATAGTGAATTTAAACAAGGATATCTTGGATGATATTATTGTGATTCATCAAGACTGTTTGTACATCTCCATATTACAGGCCTCTACAGGCATATTCAGTGATAGATCTTGTTTCAAACACACGTGGAATTTAATAAGAACTTTATTCATTAGGACTGGTAATATAATGTTTTGGGTATTTTGAGATTTAATTCAAAATATTATAAACCCCTTTAATTTTTTTTTTACATTTCTAGGGAAATAAATTATTTGTTGAATTTGAAGAAACTTGTTGTTTTCACACTTTTCTGCTGCTTAAGATCATACAGTCATAATAATGGTTGTAGGATAAAATCCTTGCAGGATGAAATCCCCCCAGGGCAAAATCTCCCTAGGACATCATTTCCCATGGACAAACTCACACCAGATTTTTAACAGTTAAACTGTAACAAATATACTGGTCTATTTTTAAAAGGGATAGGTGAAACAAGAAGAAATGTGGCATATTATCAGTTAACCTAGTTTTTAATTTCCATTATGGTATTGAAAATAATTTATCCAGTAAAACTGTGTCTTAGCTTTTGAGTACTTCACAAAATATGAATGACAATAGTAGTCAAAATATAGTGAACTTAATACTTATGAAAACTAGAATCATTTGGCATCTTAATCTCCTTGTCCATTAATATCTAATATCTAACCATACACTATACATCTTTGATCTTTGATCAAATAAAGGGAATCATTAGACATCTGAATCTCCTTTTCCATTAATATCTATTATCTAACCACACACTATACATCTTTGATCTAATAAATGGAATCATTAGACATCTTAATCTCCTTGTCCATTAATATCTAATATCTAACCATACACTATACATCTTTGATCTTTGATCAAATAAAGGGAATCATTAGACATCTGAATCTCCTTTTCCATTAATATCTATTATCTAACCACACACTATACATCTTTGATCTACTAAAGGGAATTATTAGACATCTGAACCTCTTTTTCCATTAAGATATGTTATCTAACCATACACTATACATCTTTGATCTTTGATCTAATAAAGGGAATCATTAGACATCTTAATCTCCTTTTTCATTAATATATATTATCTAACCACACTCTATACATCTTTGATCTACTAAAAGGGAATTATTAGACATCTGAATATCTTTTTCCATTAAGATATGTTATCTAACCATACACTATACATCTTTGGTCTTTGATCAAATAAAGGGAGTCATTAGGCATCTTAATCTTATTTTCCATTAATATCTATTATCTAACCATACACTATACATCTTTGATCTACTAAAGGGAATTATTAGATATCTTAACATCCTTTCCCAATAAGATATATTTTCTAACCAAACACTATACATCTTTGATCTACTAAAGGGAAGTCAACACTAAACTTGAAAGAGCCCAGTTGAACAAAGATATATTCTTGTGAAAGTTGTTTAAAAAGGACTATAACTTAGATTGGGGGATGGGATTATGTCTTATATTTTATTTTCCAGGGAGATTTTGTCCGTTCCAACAAATATGATATTCTATTTCCCGTTATCCAATGTATCAAAATATATGATATTCTATTCACTGAACAGGAGCAAACATTAGATATTTCTTTCTATTTTTGTTTTGGGGAATATAACCTTTTGGGACAAGGTTGAAATATGTTTCCAGTTTTAACGTTATTTAAATTAAGTCATCATTTTGTACATATGAATTTAATATCCACAAGCTTGAATTATTGGTCTTTAATATCAAATTAGTTAAATTTTCATGTACCGGTAGGTATAAAATTATTGTATTTTTTGAGTCACAACCTAAGTAATCTCATTATTTTTGGGGGAAAATAGATTTTGTTGGGTCGAAGTTGGTATAAATGCTGACAAAATCCATCACTTCCTGATGAACCATCTACCTGAGTGTATAGATCAAAGTGTTCAAATACCTGTAATTTATTGTGATATTTTCATCACATAATTTTAAGATGAATAAAAAAACATTTTCCTGCTTGGATGCTCCTTAATATTGTTTGACATGTAATTGGGCATTGGTAGAAATTTAAATTATGGATATGAATATTATTATAATCAGATGGTGATGTGATCCAATTTAGGGAAATCAGGTTATTTTTAATTTCTTCACAATTATAAATCATAATTTGTAATTAAAAAATTGCCTGTTCCCTCTGTAATAGGATGGCCTTAGTTCTACAGCAGTACTTCAGGTTGTTGAAAGTGCCATTAATTAATTATGCTTAAGGTATAAGAGTTTCTTTTCTACTTTCACTGTAACTGCTCCGGTGGCCTAGTGGTTAGAGCATCCACCACAGAAGTTGGAGGTCATGAGATCGATCTCAGGCCGGGTCATACCAAAAACTTACAAAAATGGTGCTAACAGTTGCCTTGCTAGGTGCTCAACATTAGTGTTAGGACTGGTCGGCCTGGTGTCAGGATAATGTGACTGGGTGGGACATCATGCTACATGTCTGCAGCATGATGCCCCAGTGCTAGACGTCACAATAAATTGTCTCACCTCAGACATCATAGCAATACGACTAAACATTTTTTAAAGCTACGTTAAAAATCCTAATCAAAGAAACAAACAAAAACAAATCTACTTTCACTGTCAACATTACCAGTTTTGTTTGTTTTTGCAGATTTCAGCTATACTTTATTTCAGTCTTGTTTGTTGTTGCAGATTCCATAATTCATCTATACTTGAATTTCAGTTTGAATTGCCCTTTGTTGAAGTCCGCTATGCAAACAAAGTTCGGTTTCGACGCAGATGGCCAATAGGATTTAATTATAAGGACTTCGGTTTTAATGAAACAGACTATGAAATGTCTAGGAGAGAAAATTTAAACAGAGCTTTCACCCCAGATAGCTCTATCTTTGAACTTGAAGACCCTAATGAAGATGCAAAAGATTAACCTCCTAAGAGATTCCAAAGTCTACAGAAAATGAACTCAGAAATTGAAGACCTTGATTTAGAGGATTTTGAGGACTCTGATGATAGTGTCAAGAGCAAACCACAGGAAACCGAGAGAGTAATCATTTTTATCATGCCTGCATTTTTGTTAATAGGAAAGCTTAGAAATCACGTTTTTGGTGGTGGTAATGGTGGAGTTTATGATGTCATTAATTGTATGCTTTTATCGTAAAGATTTTGAATGTCATACAAAATATTCATAGCTTCACGGGCAGATATGGTATATAATTTACATGTTGCATTTTTAATTACCATATATACAAGTGCTTTTATAGCATTTTGGTATAATTATTATGGCTTTAATGTATTGCCATTTTTTCCTTTTATTTTTTTAAAACCTGAATGTGCCATGCATCTTAAATGTACACAGATTTTTATTTTTTATGCTTTTGCCAGTAGTTTTATTTAAAGAGTTTTTTTTTCACGTACAGTGGTTTCATTAATTTTTTAGGGGTATCAATTTTTGTGGAGTATCAATTGTATGGTTTTTGTTGTTGTACTAAACTGAAAACTTTAAAGATCAAGTAAAAAATTACAGTAATCTTTCCATTGATGTCTGCGTTTTCCCTGGTCATCATGACCTGTTAGCATACTACATGAGGAAGTGTGATTTGAATTCTTCTTTGTAGTCTATATTAATTATAAAGTTGAGTGGTTGAGGTTGATTCATTCATGAGGGAGATTCAAATAAAGGAGTGATTCCATTTCTTTATAAATTAGTTAGCATCTTTGTATTTTGATGATCTCTGAACACATCAGATGTTAACACTTCTTGCTAACTACATTGAGCAAGGGACATCAGGTCAAATACTTGGTTCGCATGTGGAATGATAAGAATATCCAAAATAATGGGGATCTAAGTTGAAGTTTAGCACTATGAAATGAATGTGTTAATGCCAGGGTCAACCGAAAGTACTGATGGTGTAACCTTATGGATAGTGTTTTAAAGAGATCTTACAAATGTATTTTAATACCAATTAGTTTTTAGTGTTGTTATTTGCACAAGCATCATTGGTGTGGAAATGCATTGATTGTTCTTGATAGTTTTTTTTATTTGTTCTCACTCAGGTAGTAGTATTGTTTTAACCATTGAAGTGATTGCTGTTTTGTCATTGATACAGTTTTATTCTTTTCTATTTATTTTGGGTATTTGTAGAGGTTAATCCGTGCAATTAAATACCTACAAAGAAAGAATCTTTTACAGGTTAAACTGTGAATTCAGATACCCAGAAATGTTTTATTTACCCCCCCCATGAATTTTGAGAGTCATGAAAGTTAATGATACCACAGTATACCCCATGACATATGCTAAAGATAAAAGTATGCATATAGAATGGGTTTTAAACATTGAAATTAATGTAGTCCTCAGTAAACTTTAATACATATAGTGTTGTTTTTGTAGGTAATCAATGGTGTTAGGCACGTCAGAGCAGCTTCAGCATCAGACATGGTATTGGCAGGCCCAGCATACAGGACTCCTTTCTCTGAACAAGAACGTATGCAGCGCCAAAAACGGCAACAGAAAAAAAGAGGAAAAGAAAAAAGCCAAAGATGAAAAGAAAATGAAATCAGTGTGGAATATTGATAATGAAATTTGCCGTGAGGATGAGCTTAGTTTTAAGTGAGGAAGCTATAGATTTGCTTGTGTTATTGAAATGCCCAACATTGTGTCAGTTTTAAAATATTCATGACTTGAAGTTCTGATAAATTGGCCAGAAAATATATCATGCCATAAATTTGCTGAGGATTTCCATAACAAACCATGATATTTAGCTTTATCAAATAATTGGTACATTTTGCATAATTATAGTGTTTGCAGTTTAATATTTTTGATATGTTAACATGTTAACATATCACTTGTTTTGTGAATCTGATTGGTCCAAATAAAATCATGAAATCTCTATGCAGTATTATTGAACATATTTAAGTTTTCCAACAGAAAAAATTTACTCAACTCAAGCACTTTTATTTGGTAAAATAGGTCTCTCAAGCTTATGTAAATTTTTGTGTGTGATGCTATTCCAACTCCAAATAAAATTTGTCTTTTGTACTGTTCCATATCAAATTATGCAAGTATCATTGGACAAATACATTAGAGTAAGTCTGGAATTCCTGTATGTAGTAATCTCTTCACGTGAATATTCAACAATTGGATTGTTTAGTAGTGAAAGTGACACACTTTAGGTGGAAACATTGACAAAATTCTCATTGATCATACAGCTTGTCTAACCTAACTTGATCCAGCTATGTGACATCATGAAATAATTTCCATCAGTGATCCATTGTTGAAAACTAATGATATCTATGTCAAATGTTTTTACGATTTGGAAGGACACTTGCTTTTTTAATTATAATTTATAAAACATTTTACGTTTTAAATATTACAAGTTATAGAGCTGCTCATTATTAATTCATCTATTGTGAGGGACTACTTTTATGAACAAATATTGGAAGGTGCAACATCTTAACAGAATGAACACAATTATTTCTTCATCTTTCTCTCTAAACTATTTTCACTGAAATGAAAGCTGTGATGACCAGAATGTTAAATGGGTAATGATCTAATATTAAATTTATGAAGGCTCACAAAAGTTTGACCTTATTCAACATGTTTCATAAATTTATATATGTAGTTATACTTTCATAAACTGTTGGATTATCAATGTCCGTTATTACTATCAAGAGAGTTCCAGAAAGCATTCCAGACAGTCACACACATACACACACGCACATGCACAGACACATGTTTGTAATGTTGAGGGCTCAAAAGGTTTCAAATATTTTCGGTTGGCTACTTGTCCTGATTAACTTCTTCTGTTGACTTGTAACTTGTACCTGTTTTTAATCAGTTTTACTCTTTCAACACTGTACAAAATGCCAAAATTGCACACGCATATAATGACATTCTTCCAGTCAGGAAAGCATTATGTCTTCCTTAGTCATTTCTCATAAATACAAGTGGATGAGGGGAATATTCGATCTTGATGTCTCTCATTAAAACCAAATATGCATGATATCCGCTCTTATAACAAATTAATTCAAAATGGAATGTTGAAGTGCTCAGGTAAATTTAATTAATTAATAGCATTCTATACTGGATTACCCTGACATTATCATGTTTGTTTTGTGTCATTACAGCGTCCACCATGGTCTTCTGTTGGTGTGTGGTAGAGGCGTGCCTCCTGATACAGAAGTAGATGAGGGAACACTGCTGTGTGTGCCATCTGCTTGATTTCCAATTTTATATTTAAATCAATGTGATGGATAATGGATATATATATATATATATATATATATATATATATATATATATATATATATATATATATATATATATTTGTTATGGCATATATCTTGACTCTGCACAGAAGTTACTGATTTTGCGACTCCATTTCTTGTTACATCACTAAGACACATATGCATTATAACAAAATTAAATTTTGTCTGTGTTCTAGGAGTGCCACCTGTTAAATAGGTGAATGGTGTTGTATTGATTTGTGTTAAATTATCAGGCTAGATTGGATATAAAGGTGTGTTGTATATTTCTGTGGCAGATCATCATGTATTGTTTAGTCACAGGGTATCCCATACAGCATCACTGTGTTACATGTCCTTGATTATTTGTCTTGCTACACAGTGTGTTATATATCTACTTGTCTTGAAAGCAATAAACTGTTGATGTTAAGGAGTTAATCATATACTTGAATGGCTGATTCATCACTGCTTTCTGTGTAGTCTGTTTAGCTAGCATCAGTCTGTTTGCATAAGTGTGACATACTTATTTTATTACAGCAACAATCTTAAATGTGTTTGTGGAGGTTATGGGGTTCGTGTTACACTGTTGTGTGCTATTTGCAAAATTAGCCCTTTGAGGATACTGAGTTCGTCCTTGGTATTGTGTTCCAGTTACACTGCTGTGTGCCTCTTGGAAAATTATCCATGTCAGGTTACAGAGTGTAACTATATCATTATATAGCAGATACAGACCTTTACGCTTCAGTAGCCTCAGTAATTCTTGCTATACGTATTATCTGATGGTATTTTCTTTGGTTAAGTGTGTTATTCACAATACATTTCTGACTAATTCGTCACTTTGCATAGCATCTTGCCACAAAGATATTGTAGCCATTCACATGATTATCAATAATGTGGTAGGGTTCTGTAGTGTTGGCCTTGTCTTTCCATCTGTCTGCCTGGTTAAATTTCACACTTGACTCAGTTTTTACACTGATTGTTACATTTTCAAAATTGGGAATTTTTTTATCTGCATGTCACATCTTTCAAGAAACCATTAATTTGGCAAATTTAGAAGGTAATGCAAGATGTGTGAGATATTGGTGTTCAGATGTATGTTTTTCTGATTGTCTCACTTTAAAAATAGGCATATTCCATATTTATATGTTGTAACTAAAAAAACATTTATTTGGAAAAAATAAAAGGTTATAATTGATACATTTACTTTTCCATGCTGGCTTTTAAAAATTGAAAACCTGAATAGCTTCACATATATAATTTATCATGAACTAGTGTTATAAATTTGATATTTCAGATATGTGGTATAACATCATGACATATCTGAGATATCTTCTGTGATGAGAAAAAGATCTCATATAATATTGGACTATCTCAGTCTCATGTACTCCTTATGAACTTGCAGAACATTAACATTTTTCTTTTGTTAAACGTTTTCTGACTTGTGTTTATTTGTATATATTTATTATAAATCGAATCACATGAAATAAATATTTTCAGGTTAAGAATGTTTTAAGTTTAATAATGTGTGATGCCTCATATCTTATAGATAAATAAGGGATATTTCAGTTATTATTATGGTAACTTAGTAACTTACTCATGTCTAATAAAATGTAACCAAATAATATTGTTAGAATTATATATGAAATTCAATGTACACTGAAGAAATTCAGGGATAAACAATATCACAAAAGATACTGAATTCTCTGTCATGTTTGACAATACCTTACAGCCAGAAAATGTCAGGTATACTGGTGTTTCAAGAAGTTTACATATGAAAGAATACAACAGAATTGAGTTGTTTATAGATTGTTGTTAATATTCCAACGTGTTTTCCAAGCCATATATAGAATCTTACCATCTATGTTCTCTTTTTGTATATTAGTGCTCCTAACACATTGACATTTTTCACTTTGCTTCATAATATTTTTCATTTTCTCATTTACCGGTTTTTACATGTGCAAGTTTATCTGCATGTTTTAAAGATGAGGGTTGACCAAAGGATATATGTTTAGTTATTTCCCTTTGCTTTTCAAACCATAAGGCAAACAAGTTTAAAAATTTGAATTTTGAAAATCTTGTCATTGAGCTCATCCTTCAATGTTCAGTGTTCATTGTTGTCACACAGCTACCAATGTTCAATGGTTAATCAAAACTTTTCAGTTATAAAACAAATGGAATCATACATCAAACCATCCAGAACATGAATATTGTTAGATTGGAAATCTTTAGTATATAGCACACAAGATGACATTTTTTAGGTGTCTTCTGTTTTTAATTCATCTCATAAATGTTGCTAAAGAAATCTCTTTTACAGCACTGGTAATATATTATTTGTTCCTTTTAAGCACTATGCAATATATATCATATAAAGAGTTTTCTTTAGGAGATGTCATTAACCATTTCTAGCATCAGATCATGACACTTTTGTTATATAGACATGATTATATCAAACAATCTTGCCAATTTTTAAGCTTTAACCATTTAAAATATTGACATCTTTTCGGGCTCACTTTTTATAGCGTTTTCTGTCAACGTCATCAAGGAGTCATTTTACAATGTTCTCTGCTGGTAAGTGGACATAATAAGTCATCCTAATATTTGTGTGGAACTTGGTTTGGCAATTAGGAACATTTTAGTTTCAAGATTAGTATTATGATTTGCTGGCAAAGACTGAACACTTGCAATTCCTGTATTGTGTGTACTTTCATTCATTGTTTAGTCAAGGTAACAGTATCACCATAATAAAATGGCTTATGCATTTGCATGCTTGATGGCATCAATTATCACCATAAAAAGATGGCTTGTGCATTTGCAGGCTTCATTGTATCAAAAACAATTCTTTCTGACTTCAAGGTAGATGACAAAATTAATTAGTATTTTCCTCAATTAAGCATAGCGTAGAATTCAGATTTTGAGGTAAAATGGTCTTAAGTGGGTATTTGTTTGAGACTCTTATGTTATGACACTTGCATGGGGCACATAGACTGATTCACTTTGTGGGGTCTAGTGAATTAAGAAAACATTCTAATCTGTATCTTGCTACATCCTTGATTTTCAGTTTGCTTTCATTCATTGTTCTGCATACAGAACTTGTGGTTTATTTCAAGCACAGCCGTCACCTTCAAAATCTGACATAAGCCAGAATATCTCAACAAATCACTATGTGAGAAGAATATAAATTGCTGTAAAAGTAAGTTTTCTCAAGGTTTTCTTATCTCACTGAATCATATGTAAATAGTTGTCCAACTTTACAAAATAATCTAATGGCTAATGGCTGTACCATTAAAATATACATGGGATCCAGCCACTTTTAATGTGGGTCACTAACCCATAGATGCAATTTAGAATTTTCTTAAACTTTTAATATGACCACTATAAAATCCAAATACCCTGGCATATATTTTTGTAAACTGCCTTCACTGGGTACCATGTATGTATAAATAGGACAGCCCTAACATGTTTGAGATATCACCTTGCATTATTGCTGAGTTAATCATCCAAGGTTTATTTCTTACTATATTATTTTGTAATTGTTTACTATATGTCTATTTATTTTATATAATTATGTGTCTGTTTTCAAGCTATTTGATCATTAAAATTTTATTGAATTGTTTTCAAATGAAAATTTGTGTTTTTATCAGAATAAAGTTGCATACAGTTTTCATCATTGTTATTGCAAAATAAAGAAATATGTTTTGGAACTGGTGCCTCTAAAGTTGCAATTCCATGGACATTGCAACAGCATGTTTTAATATCACCTTGAATATGTGTCCAGCTCTTCCGTCCATTTCTTATTATTTTTATATTTTACATATTTAGTATTTTTTTTGTTGATTGTTCCAATTGAGTGCCTGTTTTCAAGCTATTTTAAAATTTGTTTTTGTTGACTAGTTTTTTAATGCAAGTTCCCTGTCATTTTATCAGAATAAAGTCACATACATATTTCATCTTTGTTATTTCATGATTAAGAAACATGTTATTGCACCTAGTACCTCTGTAGGCATAATCTGCATAGCAATATCTTTACCACCATCATCATATTTCCCTAACAAGCACTTACCTTTACTACAGTAAAACCTGTCTTGAGAGACCACTGCTATGAGAGACTACTTGTTTTGAGAGACCAGAATATCCACACACAGACTTATTGATCATATTTCATGATTAAGAAATATGTTGTTGCATCTAGTACCTCTGTAGGCCTAAGCTATATAGCAATATCTTTATCTCCACCATCATATTTCCCTAACAGGCACTTACCTTTACTACTACTGTCATATTTCTCAACCCGGCAAAGTATCTTTATCACCATCATCATATTTCCCTACCAGGCACTTACCTTTACCACCACTGTCACATTTCTCTGACAGCCACTTATCTTTACTACCGCTGTCACATTTCCCAGACAGGCATTCTTGAAAGACCACCCTTCCTGCCAAAATATAATGGTCTCTCATGACAGGTGGTCTCTCATAACAGGTAACAACACTATAATTAATAAATATGTACATGGAGAACCTGTTCTCTCAAGATTGGTGGTCTCTCATAGCAGTGGTCTCTCAAGACAGGTTTTACTGTACCACCAGTGTCACATTTCCCAACCCAGCAGAGGATATTTACCACCATCATCATATTTCCCTACCAGGCAATTACCTTTACTACCACTGTCACATTTCCATGCCCGGCACTTACCTTTACTACTGCTGTCACATTTTCCTAACAGGCACATACCTTTACTACCTCTGTCACATTTCCCAACCCAGCAAAGGATACTCATAGCACTTTCGATGTGACTATGTTTAATTTCTGAACATATAAGGTTTAATTCTGTGTGTGAAATGCCCCTATTACAAATTGAAAGAATCTGGTGTGCAAGCTTTCAAGGCTGCTTTTGGTATAGTACATATCTTAGAATGACAATGTTTGGCATATTTCACTCTTAAATGACTTACACTGTTTCTTACTACTAACATCTTTATTTTAAAACCTTTCAGTATTTAATAAAAGAGATATTTTTCTGTGATAATTTAATAAAATACATGAACACAGTAGGGTGTATTTACTGATTTATGGAAATTACAACTCTAACAAGTTCATACTTAATTTCATTTCCACTTCATGGGAGTTTAGTGTTATATGCATATATGCAATTTATGTAATATTAGTATTGGGGATGTTTACTAGAGAGATTAACCATGCAACATGTTTCATCGTCTTGGGTCTTAAAAGGCTCTTGCTCTAATACAGCAAATCCTAGTTTGCACCTTGTTTAAAAAATAGTTACTTCTCTCTGATTGCATGGATCTCAATTGTAAGAAAAGTCAGTGGTCTTTGCTACCTGTCCAGGTGGTAGGTATTCAGGTGACTACTTAATATGGAAGAGTAACTATCTTCCATAACAATATATATGTACTAGATGTACCATCTTCCATAACAATATATATCTACTAGATGTGTCATCTTCCATAACAATAGATATCTACTAGATATGTTTTAGGAATTCTTTGTATGTACCCTCCAAAGTCTACCACTCCTTTCTCATGATGAAGAAAGATGCAATGATGATAGTATTCAATGCTAGGCATGTTCGCATCTGCAGCAATGTGGTCTCTTCTTTCCAACATGTCAAATTATACACAAAGGTTATTGTGCGTCAGTATATAGTGGCAATTATTGTGACATATGTTCTCTTACAAGAAACACAGTGTAATATGTAAATAAAAAAAAAATATTTGTAAAAAAAAAAACATTAAACTTAAAGCCCAGGGCAAGGAGACCAAAATTTTATTTTCATATCTGCCTGAATTAATGCAAATATATGCCAACATTTTATTGAAATCCCAGTTAAAAGCTTTATAGATATGTTTGAGTAATTACAAATATTTGCGTCAATTGCTTATGATTGTTGCCATGATTGATATAATTATGATACAGTAAAACCTGTCTTGAAAGACCACTGCTATGTGAGACCACCAGTCCTGAGAGACCACATTCTCAGTGCACAAATTTATTTATTATATAGCATTGTGACCTGTTATGAGAGACCAGCTGTTTTGAGAGACCATCATTTGTTGGTAAATGAGGTGGTCTCTCAAGACAGGTTCTACTGTATCACTAAGTTGCATTTGGTCTGTCTCTGATACATTGGTCTACCAGTCAGCTGTTTTCATAAAGTTCATTTTAGGACTGTCTTATAAACAAAATCACCCATAACAAGATATTGAACTCAATACTAATGAACGAAGATGTAGTGCTATCACAGACATTCAAGGAACACGTTTATAAAACAGTCTGATCTGTACAATTAACTCCATCTACCTAACGCTTTAGTAGTATGACTGTAGGGCTTTTGCCTTTGTGTCTCATTTTGGTCCCTTATATCTGTCCTCACCTCTTCCCCCATGACATAACCCATACGTGACCATTGAATGTTTGTCGATGTTATTTGTAAAACACACATGACACAATCATGGGAGTCAGAGTTTCGTACAGTTGTCAGTGTCATCCAAGGGTATCCAAAAAGGCAAAACCCAGCCTTAGATACTAGTCGTGCTTTGTCATAAATGTGGTACCAATCAATACACTATGTAACCAGACCAGACAATAAATGAATGTACTGGTAGCAGATAATGTGTTCCATCAATACTTGTGCTTTTCTTTTAGTTTTGACTTGTAAATCTGCGCTGTTATTTATTATTATAGCTTGTAATTGTTGGTGATTTTCTATTTCTGCCAGCACAATTTCAAACCCAGCCGCACTTATTATTTTATCTTCGCTAGCCACCGAAAACAGTTTATTGATTGTATTGAGCCTGCTCGTGTAGCTGCTATCAATTCAGAATCTGGGAATGCAGTTACAGCGAAATTAATTTGCTAGCACCATGAGAGACAACAGTTAATATCGATATTCCGCCGTTCATAATAGTCACGGGTGCACCTACAATGATTGATGTGGCTCCGATTCCAGTAACACACAACCAACCGTAGTTACCTCAAAAAGACTTCAAACAGCATATACGACCAAACATGCGCATTTGTAATTCACGATCAGTGCCGTCCTCTTGGTAATTTCATTTTGCAGATGTTCGCTTTGATTAGTTTTTTCACGTCGGTAAGATTGAGTCTCTGTCTGTCTCTCTCTCTCTCTCTCTCTCTCTCTCTCTCTCTCTCTCTCTCTCTCTCATCATCAGCTAGTACCATTTTTATAAGTCTTTGGTTTGATTCGGCCAGAGATAAAACCCATGACCTCCCACACCTGAGATGTATGCTCTGACCACTAGGTCAAGACTGATGGTCCATCATATCTGTTATAAATTTATAACAGAAGATCAGTGATTTTTAATTGTATGAAATGCAGACCTTTTGTCCGGACTCATCAGTCGCAATGCGCAAATGGAATTAAGGTCAATTACTCTTTTATTGTTGGCTTATTTGTTATACAATCATATGAAATCTCCACTACAGGAATTCTTAAATGTCTAGCAGCTGTGCCGTTTGGAAATCCAGCACCATTTCCTTTGAGAACCATACTGATTATACCTGCACATCTTGCATTCAGCGATTGTCATTCCCCAATAACCGTTACCAGAACAAGTGCGTTTGTTTCTCAAATGACAGTTGAGATCTTTTCTTTTTTGTTTTAATTGAGTTAATGTTGATATAAAATATTCGTTGGTGAACGTCACTGTGGTTGTTGTTCATGTGTAGATTCGACCAGGACCTCTCCAGTCATCAGAGGGTTAGAAGGGCTGATTCTGTTCTGTGAATACGCAGGTGGCTGAAGAGGACAACACTTGCACGGAATGTTCGTTAGCATAAGGGACAGGGGACCAGTGGGACATCTCACGTACTTTTCTGCCATCTTCTTCAGCTCTGCATCCTCTGTCCTTCTAGATTCGTACAACTTTGAGCATTTGTGCAAGGAGGATTGCCAAGTGACTCGATCGCTTGCTGTTTGCTCCTAGACATCAGGGTTTATGTTGAACGCATTCAATGCAGCTTTCAGACTGGCTTTGAAGCATTTCGTCTAACCTTTGTGAGATCGCTGTTCTGACTGTAACTCGCTTTTGAAGAATCTCTTAGGCAGCTAGTCGTGTGGCACGTGTACAACATGTACCGCCCAGCATAGCTGGGGCTGCATCAAGATGGTGTGGATGCTGTGAAGACCTGCGTAGGCGAGTACCTCAGTGTCTGGGACCTTGTTCTGCCACTTCATGTTGAGGATTTTCCTTAGACTTTCTGTATGAAAGTGGTTCAGCATCCTGGCGTGGCATTGTTACACCGTCCATGTTTCGGATGCGTAAAGTAGTGTGAGGACCACAACTGTATTGTATGAAGATGACACGACTAAACGCTTATTTACAAATGCAGAATATTAGAACCAACATATGAGATCACCAGATGCAACACCGACAATGACAACAATATCAATAACCAACGAATCTCATGCGTAAGGGGAAAAGAAAGATCGAAACAAACAAGAGATAGCATTAGAAAGAAACTCAGAAAATAAGAACAACAATCACTTAGGGGCTACTTCCAAGGCAACAAGAGAACGAACGAACAAAATGCTACACATAAACAACAATTTCATAATTTCCATCAGCACCAAGATCACCATCTTTCGCTGAAATAACTAATGGTAAAAATATACTGACTATCCATCCCCAGAGACGGAACAACAGTAAACACGAAAGCATATGATACAAAACACGACAATAAACATTAAAAAAAACTATCAAGTCAAGAGAGACATAAACCTGAATAAACTGCATAACAGTCATACCCCAGAATCATCGGAATCGCCATCCCAAAACCATATGACAATCGAGGATTTCCTCGGGGTATCCATCGAATAATATATCAAGTTATTATCTCCACTGAAGAAATTCTCCACTCCCATCCTCCCCGGAACGACATAAATACAACTAAAAGGAAAATAACCACTTAAATGTAAGAATAAAGTGAAATCAACAGTAGATCAATTAAGAAGTAACACAGCTAAATAATCAAAGCACCCTGAAAGAAAGTGAATACATAACCAATCAACCGCAAGTTCAACCATACTAAAAGAACTCCCAGGCTTGAAATCTAATGATAACAAAACCCATCTTAACTGGGGACATTCAAAAGAGGAAATGGCCAAAGGCCACAGATGAAAAGAAGGAAAGGATAAACGCCTATATGAAACAGTCAAAAACAGGAATGTAACTAAGGCTACATAAGTCAGCGACAAACAAAATATAACTCCAAGATGAACAACGACCCAACCGAGATAGCAACGAAAAATAAATACCAGTATCACCCGAAGGAGCTGACTATATTCATCACAAGTTGAAACCCACAGCTCACCAACATCTGTAATTTGAGGATAATGTCTACATTTGCCATGGGGTGAACTAAGATTAATCTGACCGAAGGTTAACTTCATGATCATCTGGCATCAACAGCAGACAACAAGTGGCATGACTAATGGAAGTAAAGAAAATTTCTTCGATATAAGTGACAATACGTGGACATCAGGCCATTAATAAAGGCGATAAGAACGCGGATAAGAGAAGCTAAAATAAACTGTCATCACCGGAAATATCAAAACCACCGTTAAGATACAAAAAGATCTTCAAAGTAAAAAGAAATATACGAGAGGATGAATTTCAGTACCATGGAGCATACGTAACCAAAATAGACCGCTTAATAAGAAATGGTTACGAATCCAACGAATGTAGCGATAATAGAATTCAGATATACCCCACCCCTATTAATAATGCTTGGCAATTCTGTATCAGATGTAAGTGGTGAAGCCATTTTTCAAATAAATGCATCTTCAGACCCAGATGTGGACAACGCTGAGGGCTGCTAATAGGGAAATTCAACAATAACAGGCAAAACATGCGTAAATTCTGTAGGTTCACACCAACCGAAGTCGTGAGAATCGCCACATTGCTTTTAGATAATTGAAAATAGTCGACATCAAGACTAAAAGCCAAGGAAACAAAAAAGTGACCAATCCGTCAGAAAAGAGAACCAATACAATGAATACCAACCCAACCACTTCAACGGTAACTGATGGACCATGTTAAACCAACCAAGAAACAAGGATGACAAAGAAACAGAGAAAGTAAACGGATGAATAAACAAGAGCAAAGACAACAATGGCGTTTGCAGCTTATGTGGAGGCGCAGTGCAGGAGGGAACACGTGATAGAGAGAGTCGGAAGAACAAATCCTGAGTACCGGAAGTACCAAAACCGAAACAAGAGGCGGACAGATGAGTAACAGAGACAACACTCTCACTTAAGACATTTGATTCATAAAATGAGATATCACTTGGCAACGGTCATTAGGTGATTGACTGTATTTGTTCCAAATAAATTTCGATTGGTAGATGAAATGTTTTAATACCGTTGATATATTTTATTCAAGTGTTATACCTTTCACCTCAACTTATTTATAAACCTAGAATGTCTGCATTGAATACCAACCCAACCACTTCAACGGTACCTGATGGACCATGTTAAACCAACCAAAAAACAAGGATGACAAAGAAACAGAGAAAGTAAACGGAGGAATAAACAAGAGCAAAGACAACAATAAATACAAAGGCAATAGGGCAGTCAACATCGTCAACAATAATTACAAGAATAGTAACAGTAACTGCAATAGTAACAACAGTAATATCAGTACTACCAATAGTTACAACGCTATTAACACAATAGATTAAAGCCAACAAGGGGTACATAGCAATCAACAAGAACAACAAAGATCGAGGACAAAGCAAAAACAACAGGAAGAAACAAGACCTACAAAAAATTACTAAAATACAACCAGGTGGATCCACAAAGAAGAATTTTGACCAGGAAAAAGTATATAAAGTCAGCAGAAAGAACACAAGAACCTTAATAAGATTTTTTCTACCAAAAACCGCGACTCTACATACGCGCAGTTACAATCTTAGTTCACGTTAATTAACTTCATTACCTATATAGTTGTTCGTCCGTCGATTCGACGAGAACCTCTTTTTGTTATCAGAGGGTTGGAGGGGTTGGTTCTGTTCTGTGCGTGCGCAGGTGACTGACGAAACCAGCCATTGCACAGAATGTTCATATGCATAAGGGACTGAGGATGAGTAGGACATCTAAAGGAGTGTTGATGGCACGTGCTTTTTCTGCTTGCCTCTTTAGCTCTGCAGCTTCTGTCCTGTTAGATTGTCACAGCTTGGATCATTTATGCACAGAGAGGAACACCAAATGACTCAATTGCTTGCTGTTTGCTCCCAGGAATCAGGGTTGGTGTTGAATGCTTCCAATGCAGCTTTCAGTCCGTCTTTGAAGCGTTTCGTCTGACCTCCGTGGGATCGCTGTCCTTGCTGTAGCTCGACATAGAAGAGCCTCTTAGGCAGCTGGTAGTTTGGCACGTACACAACATATCCCGCCAAGCGTAGCTGGCACTGCATCAGGATGGTGTGGATGCTGGGGAGACCTGCTTTGGCGTGTACATCAGTGTCTGGAACCTTGTTCTGTCACTTTATGTTGAGGATTTTCCTTAGACTTGTGGCGTGAAAGTGGCTCAGCTTCCTGGTGTGGCGTCGGTACACCGTCCACGTTTCGCATGCGTAAAGTAGTGTGGGGAGCACAACTACACTGTAGACCTTTAATTTGGTCTGGATGCTGATGCCTCTTCTAATCCAGACGTTGGCAATCTTCCGAAAGTTGCACTGGCTCTGGCAATGGGAAGGTTCAGCTCCTTGTCAATAGTGATACTATGTGACAGTGTGCTGCCAAGATAGGTGAAGTGGTTCACTACGTTGAGGTTTTGCCGGTTGTTATTGAGAACTATTGGATGGTGTCCTTAAATTGGTCATATAGAACTGTATCACAGTCCATCCAACAGACCTGCCAACCTTTTAGCCACCGATTGAACAAATACATAATAGCTACCGTGAAGGGTAATAACATTGTTCAACGTTGTAAATTTCAACGATTGGTCTATATAGAACTTCGATTGATGAAAACAGATAACCCCTCTCTCTCTCTCTCTCTCTCTCTCTCTCTCTCTCTCTCTATATATATATATATATATATATATATATATATATATATATATATATATATATATATATATATATATGTGTGTGTGTGTGTGTGTGTTTATAATCCATAGCTTAAAGTCTAATATAAATGATAAACAATAAATCAGCGTATTCACACTTATTGCACATTTTTGGCCTAGTAACCTAGCGCAAGATCGTATGTCTGTAAATGCTGTTATACGTAGCATTAATGTAAGTGATTGACATCGCTGGAATCGCAAGCTTAAATCTAGTATCTTGGAAACTAAACGCCATAGTAGCTAAACCATCTTGCGGGAAGTTATAAGCTACTCTTACGTCATTCAAAATTGGCGGGAAACTTTTGTTATTCTGGGAATTACAAAGGATCTTCGGACAGGAAGTTTTTAGGGACCGGAGGAGCTGTATAAGACAGAAGGAAAGTATCCTAGTGCAGTTGGTGCTGAATCTCTGGGAGACAAAAAGAGATACTTTTGTATGACCAATGATTTTGCTTGATTTAGAGCAATACAAAATCAACGAACGTATGAATGCCTTTTCTAACCATATATAGATTAATTCACGTACTGTTGGCCCTTATGTAGTTCCCGGTAAACAATAGCGATAGCATGTGGCCAGTCTTTATAAAGACTCTTTAGTTTCAAGTTTTTACTAACTGAGATAGGTAAGAAACACGAGTTTAAAGTATCACTGTTTTCATGTGAGGAGACTAAAACGGCGACAATCTGTACACGTGATCTAGAGTTGGTAAACCGTATCAACGGCTGTCGTCGGCCTCATTGTTTCATAGTAAATCGCCATGTGCTGTATTTCTAAAGAAAGAGGGAAATAGCAGTTGCAGTTAAATTGTAAGAAACTGTTTATCTATGTCTTCGCACCACGTTTATGCAAATTTTTTGTAATTGTAGATAACTCACAATTAGGTAATAGTATATCAGTAAAACATTTCAACTGATGAATATTCTAAGAAAATTCGACTTTCGCTTTAAACTTAAAATGTAGAATACCTGGCAGTGTATAGATGAGAGTATTCCATTCTGGTCTAAAGGGGTCAAAGGTTGAAAAAGTTTAATTTATTTTACCAATAAAAACGTTTTTAAATGTTCAACATATTTGGTGATATATGATTTAAATAACATGTATCTTAAATATTCAATCCATTAGACAAGATTACTATAGATATATTTGATTGTCCCAGAGCAATAGACTCTGTATTTCATATAACTATTAAGATATACAATTGCCTAAACTAAGCACTCCCGTATGGTTTCATTTTAAAAATGATACTGGTTTCGGAAATATCACAAGCAGTTCTTTTTCGTCTAAAGAACGGTTCGCATATATGCAGGGCTATGTCAAGTTCAGAGTCTTTGGAATATGGAATAGAGTAGGAAATTATTTTAGATTACGGGTCAGTTTTTGATAAATGAAGCTAACAAAATCCAGATCACTGTGGCGTCTAGCCACTAATATTTAATTTGACTGACAAGTTTATAATAAGATTTGAAAGCACATTAGACAGCACTGACTTATCACTTGGTGATAGACGACTAACACGGCTTATTACTCTAGTTTATCTACCACTTGGTGATAGACGAATAACTTCTTTATGTCCTTCCGCGCAGTGGGGCGCATAGGGCAACAAGCTTCCTCCAGTCATCTCGATCGGCAGCCTTAACCTCCGCTGCGTCTAAGTTGATATTGACGGCTCGCAGATCTTCTATAAATGTCCGTCGCCATGTCTTTCTCGGTCTTCCAATGCCTCGTTTCCCACGTGCTGTCGTCCACCACATCACCGTCTTTGCGTGGCGCGTCTCGGCCATTCTCAGAACATGTCCCGCAAAACTTAATCTTCTTTCTGCGACCACTTCTCCCAGGCTTCGGGTGTTTGCTCTTCTGAGGATCTCCTCGTTAGTGATGTGGTCGTGGTAGGTGACACGAAGAATACGTCGCAGACATCGCTGTTGGAATACGTTCAGCCTGTTGACCAGCTTCTTCGTGCCTTTCCATGTCTCGCAGGCGTAAATGGCTGATGGGATGACGATAGTGTTGAAGAGGCGAAGTTTGGTGTTTGTGTGAATCGACCGACGTGTCCAAATTGGGAGAAGACGTTGGAATACGGCCGCCGCATTGCCAATTCGACATTTGACGTCTGCATCGGCTCCACCTTCCTTGTCGATGGTGCTTCCCAAGTAGGTGAACTGCTCGACTTGGCCGATGGTCTGGCCGCCTACGCTGACCCGCACAGGTGTCTTCCGGTTGACCGCCAGTGTCTTCGACTTTTCTGTGCTAATTCTTAATCCAACTTTAGCCGCCTCCACCTTCAGGTTGGTGGTCATTTCCTGAAGAGATCTCGCATTCTCTGCCAGCAGCGCAATGTCGTCAGCAAAATCCAGATCTGTCAAGCGTGCCTTATCCTTCCACGTGATGCCATATTTCGGATGGTCCATTGCCCTTCTCATGACAAAATATATTGCCAGAAGGAATAAGAAAGGCGAGAGTATGCATCCCTGACGGACTCCTGTCTCAATGCCAAAGAAGGGTGTGTGGCCAGCGTCCGTTCGTACGCAGCAGCTGGACTCGCGATAAAGATTCTTGAAGATGGCGATGAAACGAGGTGGAATGCCAAATGACCTTGCAATGAGCCACAGGGATTCACGGTGGACGCTATCAAAGGCCTTTTTGAAGTCGATGAAGTTGACAACAAGCGGCTTTTGGAATTCAGTGCATTGTTCGAGAATATTTCGGAGGGCGAAGATTTGCTCACTGCACGACCGGCCGCTTCGAAATCCAGCCTGTTCTTCCCGCAGGGCCTGGTCCGCAGCGCATTGCAGGCGTTTGAGGATGATAATGCAGAAGACCTTGCCAGGAACGGAGAGGAGAGTAATACCGCGCCAGTTGTTACAATCGGCCAGGTCGCCTTTCTTCGGTAGTTTGACGATCACTCCCTTTCTCCAGTCACTTGGCACGCACTCGCTATTCCAGCAGTCATTAAGCAGTTTGGTGATCCTATGCACGACAACATCTCCTCCTTCCTTCAGCATTTCTGTTGAGATTTGGTCGATGCCGGGCGCCTTATTGTTTTTGAGGCGACGAATCGCTGCCATGACTTCGGCGGTATTGATGTCCTCCATATTCACATCCAAATTTGTAGGAGGTGGTGCATCGGTGAAGTCGAAAGTGGAAGGTGGCAGTGGCTGATTGAGTGTCTCACTGAAATGCTCCATCCAACGCTCATCTTGCTCTTCTTTGCTGGCAAGGACCTTGCCGTTTTTGTCTTTGATCGGAACGTTGGATCCACTTTTGGCCCCTGTAATGTCCCTGACCACCCGGAACAAAGTCCTTGCATCTCCACCGTCTGCCGCTTCCTGGGCCTCGTCTCCTTTTCGCTCCAACCAATTCTTCCTGTCTATTTTACAACTCCGTTTGACCAATCGGTCAAGTGTTTGGTATTCCTGTGCCGTTTCTTCCTTTTCTTCTTCTGTTTTCGCCTGGTCTCGTTGGCGTTTCTTTAATTTCCTTTCGTCAATCAGCGCCCATGTGTCGTCAGTGATCCACTGCTTCCGTTGTGTGCCTCGTTTCCGTCCGACCACTCTCTCTGCTACCTCGGTAACGGTTTCTCTGAACTGCCTCCACTGCATTTCGATATTGTCCGAGTCCTCGAGCAGTTGAAATCGATTGGTCAGTTCGATCCGAAACTATAGACGAATAACATAGTACATTAAAACTATTTTATCTGTCACTTGGTGATAGACGAATAACAAAGCACATTACCACTCTTTTGTCTGTTACTTGGTGATATA
This sequence comes from Unio pictorum, assembly GCA_030141615.1. Lineage (NCBI taxonomy): Eukaryota > Metazoa > Mollusca > Bivalvia > Unionida > Unionidae > Unio > Unio pictorum. The sequence goes on from JARLTB010000322.1 coordinate 7,123,483, forward strand.
TGAATAACACAGCATATTATCACTAGTTTATATATCACCTGGTGATAGAGAAATAACATAGCATATTAACACTTTTTTTTATCTGTCACTTGGTGATATACGAATAACATCACATTAACACCATTTTGTCTGTCACGTGGTGATAGACGAATAACACAGCATATTAACACTAGTTTATATATCACGTGGTGATTGAGAAATAACTCAAAATATTAACATTTTTTTAATCTGACCCTTGGTGATAGACGAATAACACATCATAAAAATACTATTCTATCTGACAGCATGGCAAAAAGCAGAGGTTGACCGGCAAAACTTGGAACCAACGGATGCGGGTGTGAATCCTAACATCGGATCAGCCCTGATATACTATTGCGGTGTGTTATTTACTACACTTTCCTTCTTCTACTACGCCTGAAAACACCAAACCAAAACTATTGCAAACACCTGAGTAAAAGGTGTCAATTTATATATAACGTTTAGAATAGCCAACGATACATTACAATGTTTACATTACTGTATTATTAGTAAAATGTTATATACTAATGTGTTGCTGCTTAAAATTAAGACATTTATAATAATTTTCTGAAAAATATTGCTACTGCAGATATTGATACATTATGTTTTCTTAAAGTAAAATGGTCACGTTATCTAAATACTATGATACTATATTGTTGCAGACGTTGTAAATAAGTAAGATAAGTGGGTTTATTCTCTTATCTTAATAAACTACAACTATCATGCATACAGCGGTATTGAGGTTTATATTAAGATGACGAATTTCTTGTCAGATCTATCCCGTGTTCTAAATTATGGTAACCCTCGTGTGCTCAAAGGTTAGCTGGTATTGCACGGATCGATATTCTAAAGAGCAGTATTAATGAATGACGTCAGATCCCGCCTACAGTCCCCTGTCCCAAAAATCTAAATGGCCATGACAGTAAAGGTGTGAAAGGGGTTTGTTCGAAATCAAATAACTTAGCAGGATGTGTGCATTCAAATTTTCTAGAGAGAGAGAGAGAGAGAGAGAGAGAGAGAGAGAGAGAGAGAGAGAGAGAGACAGACAGAGAGACAGACAGAGAGAGAGAGTAGGTACATTACGTAAACTATAAAGATGCAATGTTCTTACAATGAAGTGACGATTATTATTTTATTAAATATCTTTAGCAACTCTTACGATTTCATTATTCTGTACTAATATAAACCCGCGAGATTAATTTTGATTTTGATGGTAACATTTACTGGATAAGGCATAAAACTGACGGAAAGTAAACGACCACACCGCTAAATGTCATTTTACCAGCATCGAAATCCTATCCTTTTTGCATTCACCTCTCCCCTCTCGTGCGTAAGGGACACAATAAGTTAAAATCTGGAGTGAGAGAAAAAAACATTGCGCTGGACGAAACATGAAAACTGATCTTGTTTCTTGTTCTGGAGAAACTTTTTCTTTAAAATTGATATACATTTTCATACTTTTTCAATCTTCAGATCACTGAATAAAGGTGACCAGATCGGAGCTGAAGCTATGATTAGAGGTAGAGAGTATTACCATCCCGGCATCGAGATCGAAATGTAGCCGATTTTGGAGGAAAGAGTAAAATAGATGCAAAGAATAGAAAAGTGACTATTGAGGAGTGGACATAACGTGGAAAACGAAAACTGTTCCGTATCAACTACAAGTCTGGATAATGTCTTCCTGATGAGGAGGCAGCAACGAACGCCGAAGGCTTTGTGAAGAATCCTGACTGCTCAGGTGAATTTAATGCTGTCCTAAACAACTGTGAACACTTTGCTACGAGATGTAAAACCGGACGGGGTACATCTAAGCAGGTGTTTGACAAAGGCATAGAGTTTATAGATAATCCGGCGAAACTGATACAATATCTGTTGGTCCTAACTGTTGCAGGGTCACATTCGGCATCTGGTTATATTTCCTTCTAAGTACAAATTGTTCCATAATATAACTGAAAATAATTGTCAATATGCTAAAATTCAGAAGACGCATTTTAGGAGCTCATTATGCAGGCAGCATTAATGATCTACATTTCTGCCCCAATAGCTTCGCTGTATGTTAAACATTTGGTAGACATATCACTTTACACATAAATCAGTACCTTACTGTAAGTCACATAATTTATTTCTTACCTGAGCAAAATACATTATGGGCCTTAAAAAAAGTTTGGGCTTATTAAAAATTCCATATATGTTTTTAAAATATTGTAGACTCCTCTTTATCACCAAGGTTTTAAAAACATATTCTTCTGCGTCTTGTAAAACTTTAGATATCTCTTTGTTATTATTATTATTTACGTATACATTTATCCAAATGAAACGTTTTCGAAATTTTAATGTGAGCATTTTATATTTAAGAAGCATATTCTTCAATATAGATATTAATCATATTTTTTAAAATATGTAGTTATGTATGTGTAATCAGCATGGGATAAAATGTTTCGTTGTATATTAATACGAATTAATATATGAAAAGGATAGAAAGCTCCGCACTAACCAAATGTATTAATATAATTCTAAAAGTTCATATGTAAATCGTAAATCACAACAGGTCAGTAATATCGGTATATATATATATATATATATATATATATATATATATATATATATATATATATATATATATATATATATATAGAGAGAGAGAGAGAGAGAGAGAGAGAGAGAGAGAGAGAGAGAGAGAGATTGTGTGTGTTAACTAATGCATAAGGTGTCGTGTAAAAACTGTAACAAATGTGGTCGATTAAACTTACACTATAGCTGACACCCTGTAATGGAAGACATGAAGACATTTTCCAGACAGAGAGCTTGCAGATTACAATTGGAAGTATTGATACTGATCTCCACAATTTCTAGTTACACTGTTGATATTATAAGTCGGAATGTTTGAATGGGATTTTAACAATATATTTATCATAAAGCGCTAGGAAACATAAAACACTCTGATTCAACGAACACGAAAATATTTAGATGACTCAAACATAAAACTACTGATCTCCTGAAAATGCTTTTATGGCTTTAGTTCTTGCAAAATATACTCGTACTTAATACATTACTATAACGAAGTAAATAACTAGAAGTTTGGAACACGTTATGTAAAACATATGACCTATGTTTCATGAATGTAACTATATTTCAACATTTGAAACTACCTTGCGACGGATAAAGCTAATTTTTAACTTATATAATAATTAAGCTGACTAAAAATGAGAATATACTCGAAATATCATTAAATTCATAACAAGTTTTACTCGGAAATTTCTGAACATTCATTGCTCACGGAACCTAGCGCTGTTTATGCTACTATGGAAACTAACTACTGCATGTAGCTTCTGTAAAGATTACTCTGTATACCTGTATGCCGGTAATATCGCGTACAAGATAGACATGCCAGGGAAAGTTTGTAAAGATATAGATTGACTTTAAACACATGTATAAATTTAAATCTTTAATACATACAAACCTTGTTATGACATTTAGATAGACCGAGAAAACGGTAAATTATTGTTGCTATGTTTTGGGCTTTATTCGTGCTAAATGAATCGAAAGAATGCACTTAGATTTTTGCAACAAGATACTAGGAGTAAGGAAGGTTTTATGAATGAGTTATTAATGCGTGAAATAATGGTAGTAAAAATATGTTTTAATATTGTGAAATACTGTTTCTAGATATTAGACACAAAGCAGGAGAAATATATAAAATATGTGTAATAAATATGTTAAACGTTTTAGAAGCTCTGTCCAGTGCTGGAAATTGGGCATATTTAATTAAAGATGTATTGCGAAGATTAGGTATCTATAAGTTTGAATTAATCAATGGGTCGGTAAGGCTTGGGTGTTGTTTTACAGATTTAGAAATTAGGATTATTGTACCCAACATTGTATGGTTCGTCTGAAGAACTATCGTCGATTATTACATAATGTAATTACTGCAAACATATAACCTTGACAGCATCTATTCACTGCCCCATATAAATGATATTGCTAAATTTAGAGCATCGTCTGACAGACTCGAAGTTAAAACCGGTAGATAGACAACACCATTAAAACAATTCATGATATATTTTGTTTAATTTGTAACCTTTTTGAAGATCAATAACATTCTGAATTTGAAAAATACTTACTGTATAAGGATAGGTATATACACATTTCAGATACAGACCAAATATATTTAAATTTCTAGAACTTGTGAACAACCAGAATATTACAATTTTAAATAATATCGGCTCATATATTATAACGTCCAATTTTCAGCTATTTTTATTTGTTAATTGCATAAATATGTAAATATGTACTTGAATAACACATCATTTTAACTTCATGTTATTAGCATTAATACTGTAAATATATCACTCTCGCAACGAAGATGTATAAATCAATTAATCTGCCTATTAACTTTGCTTCGATCTGTGTCAGCATGCATATGTAATTTCGTTCTTTAACACGTTCTTGTATTGTTAAGGTATCATATATGACGATAACGTTTGATTTATTGTACTATCCTCCATTCAAATCATCTAATTTGAAAGGTATCTACATAATTCTTTTGATCTATCGGTTGATTGATTGATTAATTGATTTTTAACGTCGCAGCGCACCAGCACTTTCAGGCTATTTAGCACCATACAATTTATTGTATTCATACACGTTAAAAATACTAACAGGTTTAATATCGACCAGCGATATCACAAACGAAATAGTTCAACATAAAATGATAAGATGTTAGTAACAGTTCAATATGAATCTTTCCAATCAACGGGAGATGTAAATGGTGTATGTTGATGAGTACAGTTGAAAAGATGTTGAAAGCAAGGGACGATATTGCTCTAGGTGATGACATACAAGTTGTAGTTTAAAATAAAGATTTACTTCTTTCAGGAAATCTAAAATACAAGTGATATGTATAGTTTCAAAAAGTTCCTTCATGTCATGTACATTATAGTACTTATCACGCTTAGGTTGCAGGTCGGAACACTCGGTCTTAACGTTCTTAACGGTGAATGGTTCATTGCAAATAACGCACTCTGGTGAATCTTCGCATTTTAGTATGTGAGGGTGGGTTATGTATGTATGACCAATTCTGATTCTTGCAATGACTAACTCCTCTCTACGGATGGTTCTGTAGAAAGGAATTCATTCTCCCAGGGTTAGTTTGATGGCATGAAGTTTGTTATTCACTGCACCATTCCATGATGCCTGCCAAATCTGGCGTAGGTACTTTTTGATACGAGGTTTAAAGTCAGTAAACGGTAATTTAAGAATCAGATAGTTCTTGGGATAGAGCCATTTTAGCAGCGCGATCTGCGTCTTCATTACCTTTACTACCAATATGGCTACGTATACTCTATTGTACGAAGTCTTAAGCTCGGTATTTTTGACTTGGATAATGGTTAATAATGGGTTTTCTAGTTTTCTTTTGTGTATTGACTGAAGCACTGATAGTGAGTCACAAACGAAAATATTATATAAAATACTTTTATTTTCATTAAATTTCAGAGCAGGATTTATTGTTCTTTTATCGGCTGAAAAAATGGACGCATCGTTTGGCAAACAAATTTTTGTTATGTGTTTGCCACTAAGGAAGACTGCAACAGCCTTTTCTTCATCCTTTGATTCATCTGTACAAATTCTAGTGTAGTTTATAAATTCGATGAGGAGTCATGTTAAGAGTTCTAGAAGATTGACGGATTTATCTCAGATTTTTCCCATCGTGTAACGTTAAAAGCACTTCGGGTTGTTTAAGAAGCCAAGGTGGTGTTTCCGAGACAAACATTTTATGAATTATAGAGAGATTAATTTTGATACTGTCCAGGCTGGATGATATTCTGATGCAAAATGAAAATATGGCATTTGGTATGTTTTCATATAAAGATTTGTATGGGTTGAAAAACAACCCAAACTGCAATGTTCAGAAGCTTTGATCTTAATTTGAGAGCGTACTGTGCAGAGAGCATTTCTCTGCGATGCGTTGACCTATTGCAATGAATCAGTATTGATATGTTTGGTATTTCAAAATACTTTAGCGAAATTAAGTTTATTAGGAGAGTCATATGTTAAATCCATATTTCAGGACTTGGTCAATCAACCAAAAGTCGTTATTGTTTAAAAACAATGTTCAAAAGTGACTGATGAAAATTTTGTAGTTCTAATTTTATTGATTATAAACATTGTTTTATTTTAGGACTCGGAACGTATATGGATTTTCGAGAACAATAGTTTAAACATTATTAATGTAAATGTTAAATATTTAGAGGTTTATGAAATTGCTAATACAAAAGAACATATCTATTTGTGACCAAACCTCTGGTAATGAATCTACATTATGTTTTCGAATAATATAAATGAAAATTGACTATCTCAAACATATTTGTTATTATTCATAGAATCATATGTCCGTATGCAACTGCTTTGTCTAGATATATATCTCATAATGTATAAATTTACTTGGTGATGCATGCGCGCGTTTGTTTTGTTTTATTCGTGTAAGTTGGAATATTTACCACAATAAATTTTGCTTCGCAATTAATTGTATGCCTTTGTTTGTGCCTTAGTTACTTCAGTATATATTTTAGATATCCATTTGCTTGTTAATGTTCATGCGGTAAAACATAACGTGTTTTTGGTTGCAAACGTTTCAACTCAGTAGCAAAGACCAATGCTAGCTAAATCATATTAATAATTTTGTACAGGTAGAACAAAACTGTTCCAAAGTTGTGTCAGAAGCCTAAGTAAGCTTGACTGACCATATTGCTTTGAGCAAGCATAAAGCTTACTAAATTCGTTTCATTTGGAGGATTTATTTAAAAAGTAAATATTGTTAATAGTTGCAGCGATATGTAGAGTAAATGTATCACAATAAATACTCATTTAAATGATTTCACTCGTAAAATATAAACGTTGAGTAATCGCAAAGTTGACAAGTACAAATACAATTAATCAAAAGCAAATTGATGTACAAATTGTAAATCGTTCAGACAGACATCAAGGTGCTAATTCGCAAGGCCATATGATTCTCCTTATTAAGAAGAAATACATAAGCAAGAATGCTCGCAGTGCGAAAGTAGCACGTTTTCATAAGTACTTCGTCCTACACACATGAAATAAAGACGATTCGTATTTTTCTTAATGAGTTCGAATCAAAGCCTTTTAGCGATGATTTACTCTTATTTCAAGCATCTTATTATTTTCGTGTTCGTTAACAGATTAAGGGACTACATACAAATTTAAAAATAATATCTTAACTAGTTATAGTGATGGTGGTCCAATGGTCAAACAATGAAATACATCGACCCTGTCAGTTACAATTGTGGATCTATACCTTACTCACTCACCCCACATCGGAACTACAATGGTGTGCGTTTTACATTGCAGGACGGTGAGTCCAATTGTTTTACTGTTAGTGTTTGAACCCCCTTTTCCCAATCCCCACATTAATTTACCTATACAGTTCCAACAAAAAAAATGGATGCGAATGCAGTTGCCCGCCCCGAAAGATAGATTAACAAATACACAATAATAACTGATTCACCAACTCCAAGTTTAAATTCTGAGTACAAGCTTTCAATAATAATGACCAATTGTTACACTGAGTGAGAGGCTGTGACAGTTTTATTTTCTCGAGTGCAATGCTGTGCCTTGCGATCAGAGTTATGTCGTACCCGTCAACATCTGAGTACAGTACGACCTTGCATCTGCCAAAGGGAAGCACCACGACCTTTCTGTTTTAGTGACAAAAGTGATGCCGTCGTACCTGTTCATCTATGGATGTCATCCATTCAATCTTTAAAAGAAACTGGATACCATCAGATAAAAAATTCACTTTTCTTGTTTTGTCTGGCTATTGTGTCTTTGAAAGTCGACTGTGTTGTACAGATACACGAAACGGAGTTTAGAAATTCAGTTTATCTGAAACATGTTTACACTACATTATCCTGGTGGATCATGCTTATTATACATGTAGATACTTTAGAAGAAATAATTGGTAATTTAACTTTGGGGTCGTCAATTAAGTATGTCAACAAAATGGGGGCGGAGGGAGGGGGTTTGAAGAAGATTGGCAATTGTTGACATGGGGGGGGGGGTTCAAGATAAATTGACGCCGACAATGTTATTTTTTTACAATAAATAGAAAAATTGGAAGATGATAGAAGCTAGAATATAAAGTCTCGATCTTGTTTTATGAATTCAAAGTGCTATAGTCAATTTTAAATATGTTAAACAAGTAAAAAATGTATTACAATTTATTTGTAGACCTTTTAATTTCCACATTTTAGTTTTAGCATAAAAGCCAGCTGTATACAATATTGTTAGTTTGGGGGGGGGAAGAAATTGACATAATTTTATTTTTGGAATCACTGAACGTTTTGCAGTTGTTGACAAGGGCGGAAGGGGGTGTGTGTACAAAATTGCCTAAACATTTGTGACATAATGGACGTCCCCTTTGGAAGTGTTTCGACGTTACCTAGAAAGTAGTAGCTTCGATTTCTGGACGCAAGAGGCGGCCGCCAAAAACAGCGTGTGTGACCTATCAAGGAAAAGATTTGTCTTAGAACCAGCGAGACAAAAACCAGAAGCGAAAATGGAATTAGATCATATGTTAGAAACAGTGTTAGAAGACCCCGATTAGAGGAGAAATCATAGGAGCACATGAATTGAATAGAAAAAGAAGCCCACGAGTCAATGAGGGTAGTAACAGTATTAGTAGTAACATTGGTACAGATGTAAAATAAAGAGAATAAGAAATCTATGATTACATAGCTTTTCCTTTCTATTTATATTTTAAATTGATGTATGAATATGCCGTCCTTAATAAAGAAATCTTATCGTAAATACAAAGGCACCTTGTATTTAATGCGGGAACAGCTTTGGTGCAAATTTTTACAGCGGGCAATACTACAACAGCACTAATGTTTCAACACTTTCTATGTCTAGTCCGGAAAAAAATGTGTTCTTTTGCTTTAGTAATTGATAATATTCAGATATGGAGTTAACTTTCGAAAGGGTACATACAATACAAAACATGGTATTCAAATGACCGACACAATAAAACTTAACCTGGGGAATTAGTTGTATCAATGGAGAGTGTATCCCCTATTTACAGATTCCATTTCTTTTAATGCAGCTAGTATCCCCATTTAGAGATACCATTTATTATAACGCAATTAGACTATTACATTTAACAAAGCTTGTCACAAACCGTATTGCATAGTTAGATATCCACTTTATGATTATGCTACTAAAGCCCTTTTCCGATAATGCAACTAGACTTTTGCGTTAAATTTATCTTTCAAATCGGTCCATTGCTTTCTATATTGCACAACGAAAAGAATACTTGCATAAAGAAGTACAGTATTATTATTTACTGTTAGTGACGAACGTTCAATCATCGTATATTTAACTCATAAAGACATGACAAGCAGCAGAGAGGGTGAACAGACCAACTTTTACATGCGTCAATTTAGCAAATTGAGGCTTTCTCGAAATTGCTTAATAGGCCTCAATTTAGCAAACTGAGGCTTCCTTGAAAATACTTAATTAAATTTTTCAGTAAATTTAGCAAAAAACTGAGGCTTTCTTGAAAATACTTAATTAAATTTTTCAGTAAAAAAAAAAGACGCCATATAGTTGGCGTTCACCCTCTCTGCTGCTATACGCTAACCGAATTAGCTATAGATACAATGATGAATTAGCGATATATTTTTTATATAAATGGCAAACATCGGAGAGGCACAAATAACTAGATTAACACGAGAACGATTAGCTGCAATTAAGAAATTTCTCCCGGTGAGAGATTCTTTCAGAGATAATCTTCAAGCGCGTCAACAAGCAAAAGAAGATTTTACCACCGATACTAAGGAATTATTTGCGCCTATAACCGCGGCAACTGGTGAAGTTGTAACCGCGATAAAAGAATCTAAACCTGTAGTTGCACCTAAAAAGTCATATGATGAACGAGTTAAAGAACTCCGAGATAGATTTACCGAGGAAGCTTTAGAGATAATTGATAATAATATAACTGATTTAATAAAGTTTGCTGCGGGAGGGTATTACAATAAAAACAAATATTTAAAATTTGGACAATACAATTATATCAAACACGTAGATGATTTTGCTAAAGCGGTTTATAAAATAAAAAATCAACTATCACAAGTTAAGGATGAGGTTCCCCAATATCGGGAATATTTGGGTAATGTTTCAGATGAACATTTCGAAACTAAAAAAAAATAGATTTATTAGAAGCTAAACAACAACGAGAGAAAGAGGAACAACGACAACTAAAACAACAACAAATAGAAGAAAAAAAACGAGTACAATCAACACGAGGACGAGGACGAGGACGAGGACGAGGACGACCACGAAAACAACCAGATCCTGTTATGGAAGACCCTGTTATGGAAGATCCTCAACAAGAAGAACCTGAAGAAGAAAAATCCGGTGAGGGATATCGCGGTGGTGGAATTGGAAATTCAATACCCTGTTCAAGAAGTGTCCTCGATGATATATCACGGTTAGAAGTTCTTATTGGAGGAGTACGAGCTGGAAATAATTCCCCGGAAATAATTAACGAAGCGACTGAAATCTGTCAACGGTTATTTCAAGGACGTGTAATGGGTATCGGACTATATCGTAGTTTCATCGATGAACTTACCGATGATTATTACAGCGATTGATCACTGATTAGATATATAGCATTTAAATAAAATGATAGTACATCGTAGTATGAACAGAGCAAGACCTGTTTATTTTGTAAACTCACGCCTACTAGTTTACAAGCTCACGTATGGAAATGGACTTGGTGATATTGTCACTGGATTATTTACTAGAATTGCTCCAAAGATTTTACCGGTTGGTAACGAAATAGCGTCAAAAGCTATTGGGGTTTTCGGTGATAGAGCTGGTACGGTTATTGGTAATAAGGCATTTGATATGCTAGGTGATGCAAAAGAAAAACTTATATCGTTGGCAAGAGGTGGAAATAGAAAATCCAAAAGAAATTTACAACTACAGTCTACGGAACAAATGCCACCTAAGATAGGTAACGCGATTAATAAAATTGCAGCGGCAAGGTTGAGAACAATTGCTGGTTCCGGGTTAGCGCGGTTAAACATTTAGATCAACTATGTTAGTATAAAATGTTCCGGGATGAGATCGATGATGCTTTTAAAATAGATGATCCTGTATCAAGAAATAATTCTATACGCGATTATCAATATTTTTCATATCAAGCACAGGATCCAAATAAAAGGTCACGAATTGAACTTAGATTCGATGACACATCTAAATACTTCTTGCCGTGTGAAGCATACATTGAAATAGAAGGACAACTAAGAAAAAATGATAATAATAATACTCCATTTGTTGCAGCTGATAATCTTGGAACTACCCCGATTGGATTTGTCAACAACGGTATAATGGCGTTATTTAACAACGCCCAGTATAGTATTGGTTCTAGTAGGATTGAATCCATCGATAACGATGTTGATGTTGCAACCACAGTTGTAGGTTTAGCTAGATACTCTGATGATTTTATTAAATCTGCGGGTCATTCAGTGATGTTTGCGAAGGATACTACCAATCATGCTGATCTTAATCCATATATAGTTAGACGACCAAAAAAGGTTTCAGCGGCTAATGATAATGCTGATGTTGAAGCTGTTGTTGTAAGTGTTAATCCTAATTACAACGCAGGATTTGCAGCACGAAAATAGAACATAGACAGCCTAGGTAGATTTTCATGTACGATTCCGTTGGCGCATATATTTGGATTTTGCCGAGATGTCCGAAGAGTTATATATGGTGCTAGTCATACTGTAGTTCTCACACGAAGATCAACTGATGAGTACGCTCTTTGGCGCGGCCCTGATCCTGTAGAAGATGGTTCTGTAACAGTAACAAAGGTAGCGTTGTGGATGCCAGTTATGACTCCATCGTTGACCGTCGAGACTCGGTTGTTATCGTTTATGGACCAAGGAGGAAAGTCAATGTTAAGTTGGTGTGATGTCACAACAGCTACTACATCCGGTACAGGTACTGGAGTTTTTACTTGGCAACTTGCGCTGACGAAAAATGTTTCCGCACCAAGACATGTTTTTGTTGTGTTACAAAATTCGAATAGAACTCAAAAAATAGCTGGTGTTGCAAATGATAGTTTACAATTGCGATCTCATATGATATTTGATAAATGTGACGTTAGTGAAGTATCATTGAGGATCAGTAATCAACAAGTACCCGCGGAAAATCTTATTATCGATTACGAAAACAATCAAATAGGACGAGTTTATCATCGATTGTGGTCGTTTATGGGTCGTGATCAAAACATCGATATTGGACTTCAAATATCACATGTAGATTTTAAAGAATTATATCCGATTTATTACTTTTCGCTGCAACATCTTGATCTATCTAAGCATTCAACCGTTGATGTAAAATTTCAAGCCCTTCTCGGTGATGCTCTTGGAGGATTTAGGGCGGTTGCTGTTATTCTCAGTGATAAAAATATGATACTTGAAGGTGGTGGTGGAAAAATGAGAATCGTTGATGCACCAGTGGAAAATATGTAATTGACTTCGAGATTTTCATGGAATTTCATTGAAATTCAAAGACATGTAATTGAATCAATCGGTGTTATATAAAAATGTCGTATAACACTATTAATGTTACATTAACACCTGGTCAGATAAAAAAACTTCAATCGAGTTCAGCTAAAAAATGTGGAACTACGATTACGCTAAAACATAATCAGATGACCGGGGGGTCAAATAAGTTATCGTTGACGAAAACACAGGTTAATCATTTTAATAACGCTTTTAAAACAAAGAAAGGAGTTCAGATTACGCTATCTTCAGCTGCTATAGCAAATATGATTAAAACCGGTGGTATATTTCCGTTGTTGGCTGCAATTCCAGGATTGATTGCGTCGGCTGCTCCGGCAATTCTTGGAGCGTTAGGAACTGGGGCAGCTGGAGCACTTGCTTCTAATGTTTTCAATACAGTTCTTGGTAAGGGTCTAAGTGGAAAATCCACGAGAAAAAAAAGGGAAAGGGATTCAGACTACCAGGAAGTCGATTCACAAGATATTACAAAACCAGTTAGTGGAAAAATCCGTAGGATTTTCACCAATTCCACCAATGTCAAATTTTGATCTATTAGAAGCTGTAAAAAACTCCCAATAAAGCATTTCAGAGGTGTATTCATGAAAGATCAATTACCAGCAAAACCACAAATACCAGAAACTGGAATAATTAATCTTGATGATAACACTGGACCTGGAAGTCATTGGGTTTGTTACGCAATATATCCACGTTCGATTATTTATTTTGATTCATATGGATTACCACCTCCAATTGAATTTGTCAAATATACTTCGATGATTTCAAAAAAAATCCCCATTTGGTATTCAACATTGCCCACGCAAACATTAACAGATCCTCCAATATGTGGTCGAGAAACTCTTAACGCGTTGATGATTATCTCGGCAAATCCTAAATTACCTCATAAAGCCATCCATGAGTACACGATGATGAAATCGAATTACTAAGTAATTGGAAATTCGAAGAATTTCAAAGAATGATTTTAACAAAGAGAAATATATATAACAATGGCAGATATTTTTGGAAGATCAGTAACGCGTGTTCCTGAATCAGTTACTATCTCACAGGTAAAAAAAAATAATCAACAAAGCTATTTCATCGATAGCAAACTTAGATGAATTAAAAAAATTATCTGATCAAATAAATGTTATTATAGGATTACAAAAAACTATCGATGACATTAAAGTTAGTACTGATCAATCCGCATCACAAGTAACTAAAGTACGTGATGAATTTTACGATCATGTAACCAAGTTTAATCAGTTTCAACAGGTTATCATTGATTCCATCGAGACTCCTATAAATAATTTCTTTGGTGTTCCGCGTGCATACCCTGATTTAGATATCGTACAAGTAAAAGCAACCGTTAATAATTTACCAAAATTACGAACTGATTTTGATGCTCATGTTGCTTTATATAATGCTTAAGACAAACAATATAAAAAAACTGATAACGTCGTCGACAAATTCTTCGGAAAGGAGATAAAACTAGTTGATATTAAAACAACTCTCACAGACATTACTACAAAACTCGATGAAATAACCGCGATTAATTCCCGGTTAGGTGTTATTCGCGATACGAGATCATTTTCAGATTCAATCGCGATTAATAAAAACTCCATCGAAGATCTTAATGTGAACATCGAAAATATTAGAACGATCATTAATGGTATCATAGAAGATACAAAAAGGATGATAGAAAGACTTGAAAAAGTAAAAATTCCTCATGAGAAAACCAACAACGTAGTATACACGGTTCAATACGGATCATATACGTGGACACCAACAAATAATATTTTACACGTTACTGCAGCCATAAAGGGAATTTATCGATTAACGTTAGTAACACCAACGTTGTTTACGTTATCATCGTCGAGTTCATCTGGAGTCAATAATACGATATCGGTGATCATCGACAAGGATATGATTGAACAATTCACGATTACATCCACTGATAATAATCTAGCTAGGGTTTGAATGACATGGTATGTTGAATTTGTAGCTGATTTAAGTAAACAGTTAAATTGAAAGGATTTTTAAAAACTTTCACAGAATTGTTGACTACGTTAATAGATAAAATGTCAACAACTTCGTACTCAACATCACCAGTGTTTGAATATCGTTATAACACCGTCAAAGAATTTCAAGATAAACTTGAGGTGTTAATTACCGAGTATAAAAATAAAAAGAAAAAATACCAGCGCAGAATTACCGCGTTAGATATAACTCTTTACTCGGTATCAGGCGTGATTACCGGCGCTGGAATAATACTATCTTCGGTGACAATGATAGCTCCAGTTGTTGTTCCAATTTGTATATCTGCGGCGGCAACAATCACTGGAATATTCACCACGATAACAAAAAAAATATCATCATGCTCTCAACGTAAATTACACGATTACGCTATTAAACTTATTACCGTATCAAACGCTTATTCGGAATTGTCAATGTTGATATCGTCAGCGATTGATGATCAAATAATATCCGACGAGGAATTTTCAAAGATGGTCCGGTTGTATGATTCAACGATTTCAAAATTGGAAAACAACAATAATAATGTCACAAGAAATCCTTCAACGAATAGCAACAAATACCGCCAACACAAAAACAAAGTTGATCTCGGTGGTAACGAAAACACCAGAATTCAGCATTGAATTTAATCCTCCGCTGGCAGTATCTGCAATCGCGCTAACGCAATTAAGATGTTACTACAGTTGGCCAAATGTAAGATCAGAACCGTTCAATGGTAAACTACCTAATAACAGTTTTACGTTCACGTATAGAAAACCTAACCCAGATGGAACAAAAACAGAACCAACCACACATACAATACATCTACCAACGGGCGCATATGATATCGAAGATATCAATGACGCAATCATAGAATCAATCCAGGCAATCACAGGACCAAATATCATCGAAGTCAAAGATGGACCTGATAAATACCCCATTGAGATTCACGGACACGAACCATTACTTTCAACGGTCATCGAGGTAAATTCGCCTGATTACGCCGTAGATATATACAACAGCTCAATTAGAACATTATTGGGTTATCCCGAGTTTATTCCAGGCACCGTCGACATGAAGGATCTACCTCGTGAATCATTGAAATCCGACTTTGTATCCACGAAAGAAGATTATCACGGTTTTAATCTTGGTGATGTTGATGGTATTCCTAAATTAACATATCGCAATGAGGGGGGTATATTAGCTATTAATTTTAATTCTCCTGCTTTTGAGGAACTTTTTACATTAATACATGGTGATTTTGAGAGATTTCTAGGATATTTAATAACTGCAATAAGTGAAATTCCACCACGTCGTGATGATGTCATCAAGTACACAGAAATATGTAATAAAATTATCTATGACATGGAAACCATTAATCGAAATATTATTGAATATATTCTCCGTGGTGATCCCGAAAAGAGAACAGAATTTGCAGCAAAACATAAAATCTCCGTCGAAGACATTCCCACGTTTTAGCTTCCAGGATATAACGTACCACAGATGCGTAAAAAACTCAGTGATACTATTGACGAATTCTTCCCACGGATTTATAAAGCGTGGTTGGATAGTCTTCCTATGTTTCACCCGAGATTACCAGAACCGTCACGTGCTGACTTCATCGATGATAAATTACCAGCTGTTAATCCACAACTAGATTACTCCGATGATGGCTTTTTTCGTACAGTAACGGCAACAGATGCAACAAAACACTATCGTGTGATAACAAACACCCAGAGTTCCGAGTATATAACACAAGGTCCAATCACGTGGACATTTACATCACCGTCGCAAGGAAAAAGTTTCACCATGTCATACAATAGTTTATCTGCGAGATTCAACAACATGAAAAGATTATATCAAACTCATCAACAACAATTTCGAAATCTTATTCAAGGATCTCTCGGAAATTATTTGAATTTTTCAACAACAATTACACGTGATTTAATCAAGCAACATCAACAACAACTAAATCAAATTATCGCTGATATGAATTTGTTAGCGAAGACATTATTTGATACGGTAGCATCCGATAAAGATTTTCAAACAATGTCTTTGCTACGAGATGAAAAAAATCTAGTTTATAAATTTCCAGGGTATGATGTACCAGCGATGAAAGCGTCAACGTGTCACAGAATTAGGCGAAAATGAAATTTATTTTCTTCTTGATTTACAAACTAATCTCACCATTTTTTTGGTTTCGTCGTACATGCATTGCCTGGGGTGAATAAGTGGTTTTCTCCAAGGTAAGCGGGAACTGTTGATGCCCTTTGTATGGAAAACCCTATTTACGATCTGACGATCGGTAATGTTGAAGGTTCCCGTCTTCCAACCATGGCCGATTTTAAAATACCTTTGGCCCAGGCAATAGCAACGCGCGCTCAAACGCGGCGAGAGAAAACCGCGTTTCATAAATTAATAGTCCCTGAATCGATCTCAGGAATTTCGCGTGATGATTTCAAACATGAGCAAGAACGTGATGAATCCATCAAGACAATTGTTGAAAAAATCACGTCCGGCGCGATTAAACACTGCAAGCGTGGGGGTAGCTCTAGATTCGTACGCAAGAACGGATTAATTCATAGGGAGTTTAGCGCTCGGGAGGGTAAGAAGTATTGGCAAGTGGTCGTACCCCAGAGATATAGATCTCAAGTACTTAGGGTGGCGCATGAGTCAAGCATGGCAGGACACCTAGGTAAGGCTAAGACCACTAGCAGGGTAGTCGCTGAATTCTACTGGCCCGGTGTTAATGGCGATGTCACACGGTTCTGTAGGTCGTGCGACGTATGTCAGAAAACCGTCTGTAAGGGAAGGGTCACAAGGGTGCCCTTAGGACAAATGCCATTAATAGATACACCGTTTAAAAGAGTGGCAGTAGATATTGTAGGACCAATACACCCGGTTACCGAAAGAAAGAATCGGTATATTCTTACTCTGGTTGATTACGCGACCAGATACCCCGAAGCCGTAGCGTTACCAACTATTGAAACGGAAAGGGTAGCTGAAGCATTAGTTGATATCTTCAGTAGGGTAGGGGTGCCAGAAGAAATCCCCACTGATTGTGGTGCCCAATTCACCTCTGACCTCATGGGTGAAATAAGTAGGCTGTTATCCATCAAACAGCTAAACACTACCCCATACCATCCGATGTGCAATGGACTGGTAGAGAAGTTTAATGGTACCCTGAAAAGCATGCTGCGAAAGATGTGCGCGGAACGTCCGCAAGACTGGGACCGTTATTTAAACGCTGTTCTGTTCGCGTACCGTGAAGTACCGCAGGAAAGTTTAGGGTTTTCACCCTTCGAACTGTTGTACGGTAGAACGGTTCGAGGCCCGATGCGGATACTACGCGAACTATGGACTGGTGATGTCGCGAACGAGGAAATAAAAACGACTTACCAGTACGTTTTAGATCTAAGAAATAAACTTGAGAGTACATGCCAGATGGCACGTGACGAATTGATTAAATCGGGGCGCAGATATGCCAAGTATTACAACCGCAGAGCGCGAAATAGGAAATTTCTTGTAGGAGATCAGGTGCTATTGCTTCTTCCAACGAGCTCAAATAAGTTGTTAGTCCAGTGGAAAGGTCCATATGAAGTTAAGGAGGTAAAAGGTGACATGGACTATAAAATTGACATGGACGGTAATTTAAAGACATTCCATGCTAACATGCTCAAATTGTATATCAAGAGACAGAGCGACAATGTTGAAAAGGGGGTCTTAAATGTCGTTTGTACGGCAGTCGTAGACGATGATGAAGCTGATTCGAATATCGAGAGTTCCCTTGAATGTCCCTTGGGAGTTGCGGGGGAAGGGATAGATAAAGTCGATGTGAGTGCGGAGTTGACGAAAGACCAGCGTCAACAGATTAATGCGCTCTTGGCTAAACACTCTTATGTATTCACAGATAGACCAGGTTGTACAACTTTGTTGGACCTCAAAATTAAGCTGAATACGTCTGACCCTATTCGAATCAGGGGATATCCGGTGCCATACAACGCACGTGAAGCTGTGGACGAAGAGGTGGGTAAAATGTTGGATCTGGGGGTTATTGAACCCTCCAACTCACCATATTCGTCTCCAGTAGTGCTAGTAAGGAAAAAGGACGGGACGAACCGATTCTGCATTGATTTTCGGCAGTTAAATAAAATCACTGTGTTCGATGCAGAACCAATGCCAGATATGGAGGGTCTATTTGCGAAGTTGTCGGGAAACCGATGAATTTCCAAATTGGATCTGTCCAAGGGATATTGGCAGGTTCCCATTGTCCCAGAGTCCCGAACTTTGACGGCATTTGCGACCCAGAAAGGATTGTATCAATTCAAAGTGATGCCATTCGGGTTAGTTGGAGCCAGCGCCACCTGTTGTCGTTTGATGCGAAAGTTGCTGAAAGGTTTAGAAAACGTTGATAGCTTTGTAGACGACATATTCGTGCACACGAATACTTGGAGTGAGCACGTGTCCGTCCTGAGCGAGCTCTTTAATAGACTCCGCAGAGCGAACCTCACAGTGAGACCCACTAAATGCAGTATTGGTTATACAGATTTAGATTGTTTGGGTCATAGGGTCAGCGGTATGGGTCAGTTAAAACCTCACCCCAAACAAGTTGAAGCAATTAGAGACGCACCAAAGCCAACCAATAAAACGCAGGTAAGATCATTTCTAGGTCTAGTAGGTTTTTATAGAAAGTTTATACCGAACTTTGCAGCCATTGCTAGCCCACTGTCTGATTTAACAAAGAAGGGGCAACCAAACAAAGTTGAATGGGGACCGCCACAAGATAAAGCATTTTGTGCTCTGAAAGAGAAACTGGTTAGTGCACCTATATTAAAATTGCCAGATGTCAGCAAACCGTTTATTCTAAGAACAGATGCTTCTGAAACTGGGTTGGGGGCAGTTTTAATGCAAGAGCAAGACGACAGTAAGTTACCCGTAGCTTACTCGAGTAGGAAATTGCTACCCAGGGAGAAAAATTATTCCGTCATAGAAAAGGAATGTTTGGCCGTAGTATGGGGAATTGGGAAGTATCACGCATATCTATTTGGGAGAGATTTCGTTCTCGAGACTGATCACCAACCCCTACAGTATTTAAACAAGGCCAAGGTCGCAAACGCTCGGTTGATGCGTTGGGCGCTAACACTACAACCTTATCGTTTCCGTGTAGAAGCAATAAGGGGAGTTGAAAATATAGGCGCAGACTACTTGAGTAGGGCATGATGGGAAATTTGTATGAATTTCCCCAATATTAAAATCCAGTTTGGAGTATAACCAGTGTAAATGTTGTAAGATATCATCAGTAGTTATTTTTCTCCTATTCTGTGTTAGTTTTAAAAATGTGTACATTTTTGTTCTTAGGAGGGAGGTATTGTCACAGAATTAGGCGAAAATTAAATTTATTTTCTTCTTGATTTACAAACTAATCTCACCATTTTTTTGGTTTCGTCTTTCATGCATTGCCTGGGGTGAATAAGTGTTTTTGTCCAAGGTAAGCGGCGTGTAACGATTTGCATGTGCCTGACTTCGTCACTTGAAGTCAGGGAACACCAAGAATCACGGGGTGCACGGTAATCTTGCCGTGATTTCTGCTCACCTATTTGAGAGTATATAAGACAGAATATTTCTCATAATAATTACGGGACCAAAAGTATCTTATCGTAGGAAAGATAGCCTGTCATTAATCTCCAGCCAAAGGGGTGAGTGTTAAATTTATATTTCGTTTTATTGTGAATTTTATTCAGTTTATCATTTCATATAATGATGCCTTTATTGCAATGCAGATTTTAAACGTGGAATATTTGGAATTACTAGTCACCATTAGACTTTCAATGCAATAGCGTGATCTAAGGTTTAGATTATTTTTTGAGACAACTGTTATTAGTCTGGTTTCTTTATTGTAGCTGATAACGTCGGTTGATAACATCTGATAACATCTGATAACATCTGATAGCGCATTTGATAACATCTGATAACATCACTGAGAGCATCTCTGATAACATCTCTGATAACATCACTGAGAACATCACTGAATTATAGCATCTGTTATCGTAGCTGAAATTGTTGCTGATTTATTGTGCAATCGAATTGAAGTATCTGACTATCTGTCTGTCGAACTGTCTGTTCGTCTACATCTGTCGTGACGTGTAAATATCCGGAAAGCTAGAAGTCCGAGTGTTGGAGCTGTCTAGAGTTATAAACATCCGGGGCGACATCTAGGGCATTGAGGAACGTTGGTTCTAGTAGATGTTGTATGCTGTCTGTACGTATAACTGTGGTGGATCCGTGAAGGGCAAACGGCAGATAAAAATATTGGTCAACCCTAGGTCTTCGGGGAAACTGGGCGGCGATTCAACTGTGTGTGAATCGTACGGTTATACAGAGTCGAGACACATATGTGTGTTGCAATTGTGTACAATTGAATACATAGTTGTATTTACATGGTTATTTCAGAACACAATAGTATTTCAAGGCATTGCATGATTCTCAATAAAAGCTAGCAACTTGTTTGAATACCTGTATATGTTCGTGCTAGTTGTCGCAATCCATACGTGCGATAGTATAGTTTAATGTTTGTGTTTATTATCGTGATTTATACTTGCGTTAATATAACTTTTTGTAAAGGTTCTTTGGATCTGTGTATAGTCCAAGAGATTCCTTTGTATCTGTGTTTTATTTTGTATTAATAT
The DNA here is from genome assembly GCA_030141615.1 of Unio pictorum. Taxonomy (NCBI): domain Eukaryota; kingdom Metazoa; phylum Mollusca; class Bivalvia; order Unionida; family Unionidae; genus Unio; species Unio pictorum. The sequence goes on from JARLTB010000322.1 coordinate 7,144,784, forward strand.
TTCATTTATTCATGTATTGTGAATGGTTGTGAGTGTAATTGTGGGTTGAACGCATGAGTTATTGTGTTGATACATCATTATTTTTTTCATTAATAATTTATTTCATAAATTTACATTATCTTTCACACTTGTGTTTGTGTTGTTCATTTAGTCCACCATCCACTCGGTAACAATTCTGTTACACAACGAATAAACTCATCGATGAATTCTTTCCTCAGATTCACGCGTTATGGTTTAAACTGATTCCGCCAGAATCAATTCTAACATCGACGAATTCAGTGTACCGCAACAACAAACACAGATCTCCCGGCAACGTTGATATATCATCTGTTATTGCGATACACGTTATCTGTGATGGTATCCTAGGAAGTTTCTCAGTTGACGTTTCAAAATCAATCAAAGCCAATCAAGGATATATCATGTATACATTTTCCCCAGACGTTTCCCCGGGAAGTCTCATAGTGAAAAATCCGCCTAATTTGACTTACTTGGAGCCCATTAATCCATTTCTCGCCAAGATGAATTTTTCAATAACCGACCAAGAATTTAACCTGATTGACCTTCGCGGGGAAACACTACAAATAACGCTAGATGTAAAGTCCTAAAAAGACTTCAAAATCGTGAATTGCCTTGCAATTTCAAGGATTTTCAAGCTAGCTTTTCATCGTAAATGATTTTCATTTTCATTGCAATTTCAAATTAAAAAAAAAACTAAACTGCTTTAATAATGTATCAGCACACGAGAGTATCTATCCATGACAAAGACCTTCTTGAACAAGCTATCGCAGAGGTATTTTCCGGAGCAACAACAAGTGAATTCTAAGTGGATATAATCATAGATAACCTAGGCGAAAAATCCTTGTATTTTCAAGAGAAGTTTCTATTGACGGATTATCAACTGCTACAACTTCAACAACAAAATATTATCGCGGTAAGATTAACCCGTGATCAAATAATGCAGTATACTCATTGTTGTTTATCCGTGGAAGATCTAAAAAAAAATCTTACATATTTTCTAAAATTGTTCATTTACGATTTCAGAGCTAAAAAAAAATCACTGCATAAACTTTTATACTTCCTTGTTGTTAATACACCAACAGGTATTACAGTCATACAATTTTACTTCCCTGTTGTCACCAACAGGTTTTACAAACTTGTTAGTTGAGTAATCGGAGACGATCATTACCTGTGTACACAGGTTATACAAGAAGGAGGCTCTCTACGCGTGGGACTCAGCTTGTTCGATTAGAGCCTTAATCTGTTTCACCTTACAATTAATAAGTTTCTTTTGTTCATACTCGGCACCTAATTGTTTTCGTACATCTTCTACGACCGTACATAATGGTACAAACACACTAACGTCTTTATGATAAACTAAACTCTCATGGATAAAGTTTTGAATGCGCTTGATTAGATAATACTGCTTAGAGAGTACATATTTTCCATTGTTTTGTGCAAATTCCATATCCGTAAAATCGGTCATTATTTGATCACAATTTAACCCCGAACATAGTTGAATATTTTGATTTTCAAGTTTGTTAATTTCAGAAATAATACATCTGATATTTTCAGAATTCATATATATACAAAAAGTATTTATGTTCAAAATGAATTCTGGAACGCTAACGTGTTGGTGTTAGCACTCCAGAAGCTTTATGCGATTATAGGTGATAGGTATACAATGAATGTAAACCCGTTGGAACCCCCTTGGTGTATTTATACATCAAGCGGCGTCCAGGGTTTACAAATACAATGAATGACGACAGCACATTCAACCCCAAGATCTAGTTTTATGGCGGTTGTATACATATAGGACGGCACACAACAATAGATTATAGGTGATAGGTATATACAATCCAATGGATGATGACAATGGTTATTTACAATGACAATGGATGACGACAGCACACCAACCCCAAGATCTAGTTTTATGGCGGTTGTATACATATAGGATGATATGGTTATTTACAATGATGATGGTATATACAATGACAATGGATGAATACTTAATTAAGGACGGCACCAACAATAGATTATAGGATGATGATGGTATTTACAATGCAATGGATGACGGGGGCGGTTCTACATTCATACATGATCATTACAACCTATTACAAAATACTAGATTGTATGAATGCAAAAGAGCACCCATACACCAGGAAGTGTATAGGTTGTAATGATCACATTGTATGATTTTCGAACGCGAAAACCCCCAATAGTATAAGGCGTTAGTATGGTATATAAAGCCGCTGTTACACGACTAACAGCACAACGGGTGTGGTGATTTTATTTTTTGTTGTGTTTAATAGTGATCATTGACAACGTTGAACGAAGACAGAATACTTGAAGCAGACACTAAAAAAAAGAATCAAATACGAAATGTTTACAAAACAGTTATTGGTTTTCTATGAAAAACGAAAATTGATTATATGTTATTGAGATTCATAGCAGTGAAACCAACCAATCAGAAATCAATGACTGTGTTTAAGATCCGTAACTGTGTTAGACTGTAATATACCTAGTGGAGTTATTCCCCTTAATGCTACAGTTATACATAAGTAAACCTAATGCTGTTTTTAAAACGCTTTGAAAAGGCCGTCTTGGTTATATTCTCTGCAACGCAATGAATAGAATACGGATAAATATCAAAATATCTACCAGCTGCGTATATTGACTGAAATACTGTCTCCGAGTTGTCAGTATTAATTGACTTTACAGGTCTAGCATTTTTCGAGTATTTCCCAGTCCCACCTCGTTTGGTGTTTTCACGTTGTGTAATAGCTTGTAGATTCAATAAAGAATTGTTCTTACGATTAGAATCAATGTGATCAATAACAAAACCATCCTTGATCAATCCGTTATATACTTCGAAGACGAATCGATGATTGAGATATTTTTTTCCTCCAGCGGTAAAAATCAAATACCCCATACCATTATCCCACCCAACAGATTTCTTGAGTCCACAGTGTCTAACAACACCATCACGAAAGGCTTCATAGTTTTTAATAATTGGATGCGGTTGAAACTCCTGGTTCATTTATATACATAATATTTTATTTGTCTAAATCATTATTTGGTTGAGATATATTATTTGAAAATCTCTGAACGTAGTCCTGAGCAGTTCTTATGATTTTGTCGTTGACGTCATTGACAGAGTCAGGATTTTTGATTTTTTTTTGTCATAATAACGCTTCAACTCTCTATAACGCTTACCGCCACAACTGATACATAACTGTGATTTGCCTCTAACACCTACCCCACAATGTAGGCACGGGAGAGGACCTTTCGAACCATTTCTCACGCTTTGCGTATGATACCCACAGAACTCATTTCTGCATGATTTGTTACACACGGTTACTGATCCAATCATGAGCCATTTGCAATGATTCATTATATAACAACTTTTTATTTAAATACTTGTTTTAATTATAATATGAAAAAGTTGAAGAAATTATCGAAAATTAAACCTAAATTCAATCTCGATAGAGTCTATAAGACACCAAAACGTCTAATAGACGATAGCATGAAGGAGATTTAATCTCGATAGAGTCTCTGTTAAACCAAAAAGTCTAATAGACGATAGCATGAAGGAGTTCAAGAGATTATCGAAAATTAATCCTTCGAATACTAGATTTGATCTCGATAGAATCTCTGATATAAAAGAGTTAGAGAGATTATCGAAAATTAAGCCTTGGAAAAATGCTAGATTTAATCTCGATAAAGTCTCTGATATACCAAAAAGTCTAACAGACGATAGAACCATATTGAGTAAAATCAGCGACTGTTTTAATGAATTTAAGCGAGATGGAGCATCTCATACGTGGTCGACATTTCGAATTATACATGATGATGTCAATGTACCCGTAATCGATGCTACCATGAACGATGCAAGAGCAGATGAGATAATCTCACACCTTGGCTCGCCTACGGGGAAATCCAAGGGTGTAAAATCCAAAGGATTTTCATGGAAAATCAAAGATTTTCAACAAAGTAATTCCCAACAGAGGTATTTTTTCAGAGTAAAATTCATTATCGAAGACGAAGGTGAATGGATTATCAGAGATTAATTTGAACCAATCCTCAAGGATAAAAAAACTGTCATTGTGAGTAGAGATTCCAAACCAGGAATTCTAACTGGAATTGACAAACCATACTACGAGAGATCTTATCCTGTAACAGCAGTTGTTTATAGGATATATCCGTTAAATGATAAACCCGATATTGCAAAACTAGCACCTATGAAATATTCTAGTTCACTGAATTGTGTAGCAACACGGATAATGTAACACTTCACAAATGCATCCCAAGGAAATAAAATAACTGATCTGCGACGTAGGAAAATAACCGAATGGGAACTGACAGTGAAACAACACGGTGCAACAATTCAGGATATAATCAAATTAGAAGCATCATTAAAATTCCCAATATCAGTAGCGACGATAACCGGAAAAGTATTATACGAACCGAAATATCAGTCGCGAGGAGCTCCAATTGAAATTATTGATCATAACAAACACGCGTGGACACCTGCAGTAACAATATTTCCACGAGAACGAATCGTGAAATATATCCCCGAGGAATTTTGTAAGAATGTGTTCCACGAAGAGACGTTATTCGATGCTATTCATGCGTTGTGTAAAGATGATCCTGTGTCAGTGTGGCTACTTCGTAGCGCTGAAGATCCCGAAATAGGATTTGATCAATTTATAAGACCAAATGGAGAATTATATCGCGTTGAAGAGTTACACTCAAGGATGAAAAATACCGCTGTAAAATACTCAGGTGAAAATTCTAAAGAATTTTCCAACTCGAATAATTTCCATGAAAAACTACTCACGGATAGTTTTACGATTCCATCAGTGGTAGCTCATTTTGCACGAGAAAAGAACTCATGGCGTCCAACACTAAGTGATTATTTATTGGATGTTAAATCAAGCTGTCTTGAATTCAGTCATGGAGGACTGTGGAATACAAAATACCACCGCGAGGGTATGATTTCAATTGATATATCCGCGTGTTATCCAGGGAGTTTTCTAGGATATGGAGAATGTGCTAAATATTTTAAACGATTTGGACACCCCACACATGAAATGACTCGTGTTTCTGTTAATGGTCCATTGCCCGATTTTGATTTAACTGGATTCGCTCGTGTGGTATCATTTGAATTAGCTACAGGATTACATCCTTGTAGTTATGTTTGGATTGGTAGACATATGTCTGAAAAACACTGGATGCCAATTGTGTTATTGAGATACATGATTGATAGTGGGATGTTACAATCGCTGATTATTTCCGAAGCAATTATATGCTATCGAGCTCAGAAAGAAGTTTGGCTACCACAACCCGATCTAGATAGTATAATACGCGAACAACGAAAACAATTTTCGAATGGAAAATCGGAGATTTTCAATGAACAACAAATCATGGATTGGTCTAGGCAGTTATTTGAAATTGAAAATGGACTAGCAAAAGATTTTGGACGAAAAATAATCGGTAAATTTACTCAAGGTGGAAGATATGACAATGCAAAATATTCTTCGCGGTTGATCATAGACAGCGCTGAATACGATTTTATCATAGCGGATTTAACAAATCAAGGAAAACTCGTAACTCGTAAAGATGCTTTTCTATCCAATGGGACTAGGTTGGGTACAATTGTTACCTACTGTGATGGATATAGTCCCCAGTATACACACTTAAGATCATCTATGCTCGGTTATTCTGCTATTAATCTATTTTCGATGATAAATAGATTTCCTAATACCGCGGTTAGAGTAGCCACTGATTCGATGTATATACACAACAAATACAGATCAGCAGTGGCTGAATTCACATCCCGGGAGGAAGCGTGGGGATGTTGGAGATTTAAAAAGGAGACGCTACATGAATACTGCAAATCTGCTGATGTTACCATGGACGATAAATACTTGAAAAGCAACCAATTATCAGAATTTTCTAATGCACCACCCGTATCTGATCCAATTACGCGATATAAAACCGTTTATTTGAACGGATGTGGAGGATCAGGAAAGACAACACGAGTAATTAATTTATTCAAAGATAAAATCAACATGAATGCGTTAACACCAACTCATAAACTTGCTAGAGACATAAAACAACAAAATGTAAAATCTGGTACTTATCACAGCTTCTTTCGATGGAAAGGCGATAATTGGACCCCTGAAAGAATGGGAGATAAATATATTCCACCGGTGATATTTTGGGATGAAATATGCACGGTATCGTTGAAAGTATTAAAAATATTTCTTGAATGGCTGTCAACGAAAAATACGAAGATTATTATGTGTGGTGATCAAGGCCAACCACCACCATTTGTCGGTGAACCTCCTCATGACTGTCTCAAAGAACACGTTGATTATTACGAAGAGATTAATGATGACTTTAGATCGTTAGATGAAGTATTACGTGAGTTTAAACAACTAATCAGATTACAACCGGATAGAATCCAATGTGAAATAGCTCGTGAAATAATTTCAGAAACTCCCATGAATGATTTTTGGGAGTTGTGGAGACCAAATGATTTGATAATAGCAAGTAGAAAAATAGTCAGAGATAAACTTCAGATCAAATTATTTGAATTACATAAATGTAAATTTGCAACACTTCCAGTACCGCTCTGTTATAGACCTTCGGATACACGAAAGCAGAATATTTTCGTTGACATTCCTGGACAACGTGAAAAGCAGAATTTAGTGTTAAATGATATTGTGCTGGTTGATATCAGCGTCGTCGAAGATGCATTGCGTGCTGATAAATCCCCATGGACGTTAGGTTACGCAGCGACAATACACTCTTCACAGGGATTAACTATCACAGACACAATTGTTTGGATGGTAGATAATCGCATTGAGTGGTCAAATTTAATTTATCTTGCAGTGTCTCGAGTACGGAGAATAAATCAACTTCGAAGAATTGTCGTTGACGAAGCCAGTGACGATAATGGCACTACAATCGCTAAAAACGTCAAGGATATAATCAGAAAAAAACTATCTGGTTATAAACAACAGGATAAAAAAATAATAGAGAATTTAGCATCGATGCCGAATTAATAATTATGCTGAAGCAACAACAGAATAATCACTGCCGAGTTGCAATTGTATAATGCGTTGGAGTTGGTCGGATAAAGATCCTCGCCAATTTACCGTAGACAGAAAGAATAGCAGCATTGGTCATATCAAAGATAACGTTATGCTGACTTGTCTTGAGTGCAACAGACGCCGAGGTGCTAGTTAAGACCACGCGGTGGTAATTGAGTATCCTCGGGAATTACCTGTAGTTGTTGTCGAGTAAATCCTCGCTGAGGAGCAGTTGAATCCAGTTTATAGATTGCTGGTCTAGAAACGCTAGCGTTTCCACCCGTAGATCGTGTTATTCCGGATATCTTATGTACGGTGACACTCCAAATAGGATCAGTAGCTCTTTTTTTACCACCCTCAAGCTCTCCTGGTTCGTATGAATACCTAACAGTGATATTACTACCAAGAATTGGTTCTTTGAAATCTTTTTGTGGTTGTACAGGTATAGACTTCTTTTTAATCGCGTTGCTAGGTTTCATGTTAATTACTCTAGTAATCTCATTATTCAGTGCGGTAATCACAGCTAGTAATCTTTTGACCCATTCACGGGATCTTTTATCCTGAATAAATTCCTTCGAGTATTGATATCCAAATAACCGTTCAGCAAGAGTCCGATTAAATCGTTCAACAATTGCCTGATCGCGATGTAGTGCAGTATGTCCTCGTCGTAACGTGGTATTATGATGTTTCATCGCTGATAAAACAGCTCCTTGAAATTCCTTGCCAGGATCAACTTGTAATAGATTTGGCCAACGCAGAGGACCTCGTCGATAAATCTTTTCAAATGCAGAAGCTACTTCAGTTGATGATTTTGTCCTTAGAGGCTCTGCTTGTTTATATCGACTCGCAATATCAACTACGGTTAACGCGTATTTGTAACCGCTATCATGCGGCAGAAATAATATATCAGCTTGATGAACTTCATTAGGAACTGTCACATCAAAATGCGAGTAGTTGATTTGTTTAGGCGATGGTAGATAAATTTGCCATATCGCCTGTTTAGATAACCAATTAGCTGCAGTGGTATTTTTTACTTTTGCAGCGCTAGCGAGTTTATTGATTGCTGCCTTGCCTCTCCAGTATCCTCTCGGAGAATAATAAATAGATTCCATATTATTAATTATCCGCACCTAATATTAATTTGCCTTTCATAGCGGATTTTATCAACCACGAAGCCAATTTTTCTTTGAACGAAACACTAGTGTTTTCGGGAATGGCATTCAACGCGTGAATCAATTTTACATCTGCGAGATGACGCTGTTGTAGATCACCACTACGGTAAGCTATATCATGTACACGACACGCTTCATCGATAGCATTTATCGGATTTTCTCCCGGGTTAGGATTATCATGACTATCAAGTCTGATATCTAATCGCGTTCCCGGTCCACAATAACTATATCCAGGAAGATGTTTTTCACCTGGATATTTTGACCATGGTAACCCTGGAAGTTTAGCTAACTTGGTTGCAATATCTCCTCCGCTTCTTTTTAAAAATGTATTGATGAATCTCTTTGAGATTCCATTTTCACAAATCGTTTTTTTTTTGTACCGCATATTTCACACTTGCCGGTGACCGCGCTTCTGTTATTTTTTGTGGTAACAGTCGTTGGGTCAATAGTCGGTGTACGCTTCCTACATTTCACACAATATAGATCCATAATTATATTTATGTTATATCAACAAATGGAAGTGATCGAATTCTCAGCACTAAAGAAAAAACAACAAGTAAAACATCACGATATGTTACCAAACTCTATCAGGATGATTATCATTGGATCTTCCGGAAGTGGCAAAACCCAATTGCTGTTAACGTTGATAATGAAGTATCTCACCTGGGATAAATTGTATCTGATCGCCCCAAGCGTAGACGATCAACATTGCTATCAAGTATTAAAAGATTACGACCAAACCGTTTCAGAAGATTACGGTGGAAGCGTAATTGAATTTATCACAGATATCAACGAGGCGCCTTCTGTGGAAGACTTGGATGGATTCGTTAATAATCTTGTTGTATATGACGATGTGATGTTGGACCAACAAAAGAATCCAGCTAGAATATTTTCCCGAGGACGTCACAAAAACTCTGACGTGATATATGTAACTCAACGGTATACACAAATACCAAAAGTGATAAGGGATAATTGTAATCTATTGTGTGTATTTAACGGAGTTGATACTCATACACTCAGAAATATTTGGCAGACCTGGTGTCCTGACATGGATTATAATCGATTTCAAAATTTCTTTAGCGGCGCCAGAGCTACACAACATGGATTTGTAACAATAAGTATACACGATCCTCGGACACGATATCGCGCCGGATTAGACCGTATCTATAGCTAATTCGGTTAGCGTATAGCAGCATATGGCGTCTTTTTTTTTTTTACTGAAAAATTTAATTAAGTATTTTCAAGGAAGCCTCAGTTTGCTAAATTGAGGCCTATTAAGCAATTTCGAGAAAGCCTCAATTTGCTAAATTGACGCATGTAAAAGTTGATCTGTTCACCCTCTCTGCTGCTTGACATCAGATTTGATTCAACTTTCTCAACTACAGAGAGTAATTTTGGGAACATGTCAGAATACTTGTATCGTTTAAAATGTATCGAGTTAAACTGTACTTTATCTATCAACATTTTGTTAATCCTTTTTGTTCAAAGTTAAGCGTGCACAAATCATAAATTATGCGGTATTATTCATCACAGGACAGACACATATTTCAGATTTGTATGTCGATTATCTCCAGGTTTATGACCTTTCCATGTGAGATAAAAACAATAGTCCTCGCAATCAGTCCACGTATATGTTGAATATTTGACACAAAATGACCAACAGCTCAGATTCGAATAGTAGAAATTCATTACATCTCTCTCTGATGAATTAGTAAAATTACAAACTGATATGCCAGTCCTACATTATGATATAATTAACCTAAACAAAGAAATATAATAATTATTAAAAATATAATTCAATTAAAACTTCATAATATATTAATAGCAAACCAATTTTTATAATTTAAATTTCAGATACAATTCAAATTTTGAAACCGGGCCATATCACATACCACAATTGGCCTACCTGGTTATAGTGGCAAAATAATATGGATAATCTGTGTGTCCTTTAAAATAATTAAATACAGTATAAGCAAAGGGCACGGTACGTACAACTCACCGAGATAAACTTGTTATTAGTATTGAGACACAGTACTTGATAGACAGAAGCTCCGTGTCGGTTGATACAGTGACGTTTACTTGTAAGCTAATCAAGTACGCCGAATCGTCGGATGGACAGTTGCTTATAATTCTAGTAATTAAATACAGAAACGTAGTTTACGTCCCGAAAGTGATACCACAAAATCAATATCGATAGATTTTGAACTCTCTAAAAACAATTTCTTTTTTTCTGAATACATTTACCTGTTAGTTGGATTAACATGTTTGATACTTAGTGATTTCTAAATGGATCTTTTCAATTAAAATCATAATGTTTTGCAGAACACGATTCTTTCTCATACTTTACTAAACTTGTTAATAAAGCAACAAGATAAACTGAGTTTATTTATTATATCATTTACTATTGATCACCCATTGTCCAGATTCAAAATGTTTATACATCGTTTCCATTCGTTACCACTGTCTAAACTGCGTGTCGCGAAATGAATGTGTCAAACAATAAAAAATTACTAATACAATTAGTGGGTATAGATCTCTTATTCATTTTTGTATCAATATGTACCATTCGAAAATGCACCATTTTATCACTTGAACTGGACAATGCATTAAACATTTGATCTAATAGATGTGTATCCTTACCTAATAAGCAAGTACTTACGGATGAAAAGTGTGAAGATGCATACTGTTGATGTAAAGCTATGTAAATTTAATGTTTTGTATTTTTAAGAACTATTTTTTATGTTTGAACTATTCAATACCCTGAAGTAATGGCAACTGTTATTGTACAAGTCATGCAGGTCATGTAGCCGATCGGTACTGACTATTTAAGTAATGTGGCTTGAATCTCAGCTTTAAGGGAGGATTTACTAATTGCAGTTATCAAAATTGTAACTTTATCACATGTTTTTTGGAAACCTAATAAATAATATATAAACACTTCATCTGGCATTTCACTGAGTGGCGTAAACAGTGTGTTTCAGATATATGCACCAATGGCATTTCTTTTACTAATAAATGTGTATGATGTTGAAAAAAAACGTGTATTGTTGCAGTGTCAGTGGACATTGCTCCCATGTAGTATTGCTTATTAAGTCCCTACAGGGTTTCAAATTACATAACTTCACCACTGTTCCTGTATAAAAGGACTCTATCCAACCTTCCCGGATATCTCTCATCTGCATTGCATGATCCCCATGCACATAGAAGCACCATTTTGTAAATATATACCAAAAATCTTGAAAGTCTGTAATGCAGCTGTATTCTCACCACACATTTGTTTGTGGGTAAAACATGGCGGATGTTGCCGTAGCACCGGACGCTCTTATCCGATTGGTCAACATCTGTGGATTTGATTGACAGGTCGGATCTATGTATTAAACGAGTCAAGCGGAAAACACAACAGGATTGGTACAATAAAATCTGGTAGTAGAGTGAGAGACTTCTGTCACAAAAACAAAGATGGGCAGAATTATAAAACTTTCCGAAACAGTACAAGGTCTGTAATCAAGGATAGCAAGGTAAACTATTACTCGGATTTAATTTCGGTTTAAAAGGATAGAAAGTTCATTTGGAAGTATTTCATAGACATTTACGCAGCAAATTCTTTCTCTAACCGACGTGTAATAACTGTAAACAATGAAACTATAGATAATGTATGCGAAATTGCAAAGTAGGATTAATGATTATTTTATTTGTAATAGCGTGAATGAAAAATGTTATTTCCATCATAAATGACATTTTCTCTGTTTGATTTTGAGCCAAAAACGAGATCCTTCTCATGCTGAATCTCGCATGTCTAAAGGTTATGTTCGTGAAGTTTATAATAAGTGATGCTGTTATACATTGTGATAACTGTTTTTGAATTAGGTGACAGTATTGAAGCGGTACTCTACGACCTTATCGAGTCACTTTGCCATTAAAAGCGATGCCATCCACGTGCCCATCTATGAATGTCAACCCATCCACTTTACATTTAGTATGCTGTTGTCCTTTCTGAATGTTTTCATTGCGTTTAGTGGTTTTGTCTCAACGGCAAGTTTATCACCAATGCATGCAATAACATAACCACTAATAATGTGTTTGTGTACGGAGAAATCACAATAATTTTAAACTACATGGATCGGATTCGCTGGTGAGTAGGCAATATTGTGTGAATCATCTTCATTGCAGTCTTAGATTCCGATTAGACTATGTAGTTACTTGTTTTGGACGTGGTTTCCTTACAAACCATACAACAATAAACGGTTCCATATTGATGAATAGAAACAAACACATTTGATTACCTTAAGTCATTAGGGAAATGCACCAACTTCTAAACAGTTATTTAAGCGATCAGTGAGAGAAGGAATCGTATTACGTGTAGAAAGCTTTGCTATTGTAGGCATTAATTCCATCCGGCATGGTAGCTATCGTCATCTTAAAACTGAATAATATAAAACTAATCGACTTTGTCTGTAAAATTCCAAAAATATTCGGTATTGTCTTGTTGGTATTGCCTCGTTTTAGGAAAGAGTCATATCCACGATCGAGTACGTGAAACTGTTCATCACAAACCAAGTTGTTTGTCATCCTGACGACATGGTTGCTATTGATTAAACATTTAAGTAAACGTATTCTATAACATAAACATCAGTGCTTTGTAGCATTTATAAAGCCAAAAGGCATTGTGCAGGGTCCTCGGTGGAAGAACTTGATATCTAATCAAAGCTTTGTACTGTCGGTTATGTTCGACGTCGATGTATTATGTCAAAGGAGCAAGGCAGTCGGTAGGAAATTAAGAATAATTGTGTCTTTTCAGTAAACGGGCGCGTCTATTCAAAGGCTTGATGTCCACTGTATCGTAGTCTTCGACGAAGCTTCAAACGTTGCGATCTTTTTTTTGAAACGTTGATCGCAGTCGTTTTGATTATTAAAATTCATGTGTCAGGATGGCTTCTTTTTGCCTCGGGCATAAGCTTCATTTAGCACACTACTCCACACATTTTGACAACGGTATAAGCTTCCGTTAAGCGATCCATAGAAGCATCGGACAGACGATATTTAAATATACTTTTTCTTGAACCTTCTACCAGGCGTTAAAAGTTTCTCTCTGTTCAGTTCATATACCGTCAGGGTCATATCAATGAGCTTCAAAAAATGCAGGAGTATAACATGTTGATCTGCTTGATGACAGTTCTCATAACAATACACTTCCTCTTAATTACGGGTGTTATAAGTCAGGCATAAAACCTATTCCTCAATATGAGAAAGAGTATGAGGTCATGAAATATTATAAAAAATCTGGAGTATGCGTTTTTGGTTATATCGCCCGTTTTAAGACATTGTTTAATTTTGTGATTACTTGTTTGATTATTAGAACTCGGTGTAATGGAAATATTCCTTTGCCCGAAATAATTAGCCAATTACTAGAAGCAAACGTCACGGAGTGAAGTGTTAGTGAGTTTCCATGATGCCATTGTTCATGTTTAGTGAATTCTGGTCAAAACCGAACGAGAGTGTCCCTGTCGTACTATAATCCCTATTAAAATCTTGTGTTGGACATTAGTGGTGTGACTGAAGCGGCAGTATTCACGGTAGGAAACCGGTAAATTACACAACGGAATCAACAAGAAGGAACTTAGCAATACCATTTATATCTCGATGGTGGCAACTGTGATGAGCTTGTACTTGTGAAATGTGCCTTCGTACGGCCATTCAATAATTCATCGGGTTCATTGTCATGTCTTAGAATATGACATTGATAATCCAACTGATAGACTTGCGGATCGACTTGAGCACACATATTTCATTGCTTTTATCCTGGTCATTTTTGTTTTGTTACAAACATATTGTCCACAGGTTAGACACACTGTCAGTAATTCGCAAGCACGTTTCTGTTGAATTGTTTCATTATATTTTCCCTAATGGCATTCTATTACTATCAATTGTGCTAACCATATTAATTTTAAAGTTCTATAGCGTGAATGTATATACTAAATCAAGCTTGAACGTAGCCTGGTTCCCTGTTTCCAATGCTCCTGGCGTTTACTCTGTTATATAAAGTCATGTAAAAGTAGACATCATATCGGCATGTGATCAAAACAAAAATGGCCGCATATGGATAAATCGTGGTAATTAAACGGTGACAAAAATTCATGCCTTTAATTTATTCTTTGTTCGTGACTCAGAATGAACTTTACTACTACTTTCGACTTGATAGATGGCAGACTTTAGCTTTTATTTAAGTTTTACCAATAAATTAGTCCGATAATTTTCTTTTTTCTTTACAAATATTTGTATTAATTTCAGGAAATACTGTTTTATTAATATTTCATATTATATAATTAAGCATTACAAAATGTTCTTCTTCAATTGATACGTTGACAGATTTGACGTTTGAAATTTATAAGAGGTGGTATAATACATCCTTGATTTTGGCCAATATGCAAAAATAAAACTTTGTCGACCAGGGGTCAGTGTGAAAAAGTTTGCTAATATTGACAATTTTACAATGCATCATTCTAAATTCTATTTTTAATTAATTCCTTGATCACATTGCATCAATATTGATATAGAGTTGTACATGGCAGTCCATAATTTTGTCATATATTATGATCGAAATAACAACCATCTTCAACGAGAGGGTTAAGGTGACGATATTTGCCAAATATTGGATATTTCAGACTGTGTCATACAAAAATTTAATTAGTAATTGATTCACTGAAGAAGTGGTGTATCAAATCCCGCTATTGTTGGCGTGAGTGAGTACTTGAGAAAGGTCAAGTTTTAGCCCAAAATTGCATATAAGATAGGATCTGCTGAAGCAAAATAAAATCGTAGTTAACGAGCAGTTCTCCTACGTTTGTAGTGCTATCTTCAATATGGTAAACTAGTTGGTATTGATGCCTATGTCCATCAAAGTATTGGTTAACAATATAAATTCTTTTTATATAGCATGAATAAAGGGAGTGGGAACCTAATACTGTGTAGTTAATCTGTAATTCTCTGGAGTTGTACAGAAATTTGATCTAATAGATGAGCAGCTTTTGCAAGAGAACTTGTCCACGGACAAGTAAAATCTGGTCTGTAACTAGTTCCAATTTGTTTTCTAAGTGATGTTTATACAACCAATTTTGATGTATTAACCATGTGATCTTGACCGTCATACTCTGAAGTAGGAGTGTAAATGACACGAACTTGTTCATCTAAACAATTTCACCAAATATTTGTAAAACTGTTTATGCTATTCAAACTTCTGAGCCATGACAATGCTGTATTACACCAATTTTTACCCATGAACCATACGTACAACCTTGACATTCCAAGGTTTCAGGTGGAAGTTTATGTAACCAATAGAAATGTATACGTGAATAATTAGAAGAAGTTTTGTTTTTAAAAATACATTTGATTTACCCTTTTAATGTCCAGCAAAAAATTAGGTGGAACGAGGACATGCAGAGCTGAAATTAGATGTGACACAAAGCAGTTTGATAAAAACAATTCTGCTGAATTACTGCAAAACATTTAGGCATTCAAAAAGTATGACAAAGAAAGTTACAGCCCAGACAAAGGTAAAGTAGACTCAGTTTGACCTATGAACAACAGATGTGACCATGACCCTCTTGATTTCTGGGTGAGTGTTCATTTAACAAATGGCTTTGTTTCATGTGAATAATTCTACGAAATCTTTGTGAAAATCCACCAGTCATTTAAACATGCCAGCCTGGACAAACATGGGGTTTAGGCTAATGTCTGACTCCCAACCTTCAAGTGTAACATGGATATCCAAAACTCGTGCTAGTATGTGATACAACCAGGAGAATATAACAAATTACATAAAATATAGTTAAAACAATCGTCACTGAAAATCTGTTATGGCCACGTCATGGATGGGGCTAATTTTGACCTGAGACTTCATCAACCATTGCAAATAGTAAAGGTATATGTGATACAATAAGTAATCAACAATCAGCCTTGCTTTGGTGAATTACTGCACCAAATGGATAAATGGAAAATAAGGAAACAACAAGGTTGTGTGTATATATAATATTAATTCTTGCATTACATGATGTAATTTTCAAATAATATATATATATATATATATATATATATATATATATATATATATATATATATATATATATATCACACTATACAAATACCTATTTACAATATGTATCACTTATACCTGCTTAACTTTGGGAAGAAATGGTGTTCTCAAAATGTGCTTCTCTTTTAATAACATAATTATAAAATAAAACATGATCAATATATGTAAAGATATTTAATGAAATACGTTTACTTTGGCCAGTCCAATCACTTCAGTAAATAATACAGTACATTAATAATTTTGCATGTCGCATTAAAAAGACATAAATGAATGATAATTGTTAATTTAATAAGGGCAAATATTACGAGTTGACATGGACAGATTTCCCTAATGAACTGCCATTTAGAATAAAATAAAAACGAACTACTTACCAATGACCTTTACAAAATATATATTGCTATGTATACACGACCTTATTTATGTTAAAATCAAGTTTATCGTTTAAGTAAAACATATAGCTTACGTATGTAATCCATCTATTGGATGGGGTTTCTTTCTGCGTGGAAATTGCTTTCCTACGTCTGCATATGACATTCGGGTATCCACAGGGTGGCACAGGTCCGATACCAATATAATAGATGCATTTATCGGCAACACCTCAAGACCAACAACAAATGATCCTATTACTGTTTTTAATATATAGGCATCATTTCTATTTATATGGAGTCCATCACGTACCAGATCTATTTGTGATCAAACACCGGGTTATAGGCCACAAATAGCACTTGTCACATCCTCTGCTTAAGCTCATTTCATTTGTTTAGAGAAACACATCATCTTTGTATCTATGGTTAAACAGTCCAGTTTTGATGCAAAGTTTTAAAATGATTGGCAGTTCGAGGCAGAATTCAACGTACACTGACCACTGAGGAAGACATGCACAAAAAGAATTGACTAAAAATGTAAATCATTTGTTATTATAATCAGGGGTTGCGCTACCAGGCAGAGTGGGTAACTAAGGCGTCTAAAAAAAGTAAGCTTTGCTTTTCTGTTAGCAAAAATGACTTCATGCTGATTTCTTTTAGAGTTACAATGAGTTACATTAGTTTATGGCTTTTGAGATGCGCCCTCATTGTTGCCAGCAAATTCTGACAGTGTACTGTTATATCCCAAGGTAAATTGTATTGTATGCAGTGTTGATACCAACTATTGCACATTCACGGGCTTGTTTTAATCGCTGACTGCCATTTAACACTTAACTGTGCAAGTTATCACTGCTCCATTTCTACAAGTTAGATATACCATTGGATGATGTAAAAACTTGTTTGATATTTAAACATCACTATGTAAATAGTAATGTGTTTTAAGAATATAATCAATGAAGAGCACTTTCTTTTGTATCAGCCGCTCACACCCTTCATAGATTCAACATGCCCTCAAGTCTACAAATTAGCGGTTTCGTCTTTGCATGGTCCTGATGGTACAATCTTCCACATCCATATAGACGAACAGACGGCCATACATAGTGTTAAGCCCTCACACATACTTACAGACAGCTACAGACAGCTACGAAGAAACCAAACTGGCCATATTATGAAGTACGGATTTAAAATATAAAGCAGCATGTAACAAAAAGTTCACAACGATTCACGTCTGCGTAGTAGTAAATTCATTTCACGATACGACATTAAAAATTGAATATGCTTCACATATCAAATAAAATACAAACGTAACATTTACCTCAATGATTGGAGAGCAAAAATGGAGAACGTTCACTCATTGACAAGATCCAAAGTCCAGTGTGTCAGTTAAACACAATACTTTCCCTAAATCAACAAGAGTGTCATTATTAGTCATAGTGAAATACGCCTGTATACCGTGTTTTGGCGTCTCTCTCCGCAAAAAATCTACGACGAGATGCATGCTAGTTCAGTTGCTTAACTAGAAAAAACAATTATTCACAATAGCTATCTTTGTGCGCATATACAACCAGACATTGTTCTATGGCTTAACTGAGTTATTTCTTGCCTTATTATGTGACAATACCTCCCCCTAAGAAAAAATATACACATATTGTTTTATCTTACACAGAATAGAAGTAAATAACTACTGATGCTGCTTTATAATAATTACACTGCTTACATAGTAATCCGGATTCGATATTTACATCCTACTCAAATAATCTGCACCTACGTTTTCGACCCCTCTGATTCCCTCAGCTCGAAAACGATAGGGTTGAAGTATTAGTGTCAAAATGCATCAACCGAGCGTTAGCGACCTTAACTTCGCGTATGTACAAAATTGGTTGATGCTCTGTTTCGAGAACAATATTTCTCCCAAAAAGATAGGCATAAAACTTACCAATTCCTGATACTAGAGCAAAGTATTCTTTCTCAATCACTGAAAATTTTGTTCCCTAGACAGCAACTTCCTAGTGGCATAGGTTCAGGCATTTTAATCCCGTCTTGTTCCCACTACAAAACTGCTCCCAACGCAGCATCATAAGCATCAGTTCTGATAATTAAAGGTTTAATGATATCTGGTAGATTTAAAATAGTAGCACTAGACAATTTTCCTTTAATGCATTTAATGCTTTCTGCTGAGATGGTTCCCATAACACTTTATTTGGTTGCCCCTTTTTTTGTTAGATTTGATAATGGGCTAGCAATGGCAGCGAAATTAGGAAAATAATTCCTTTAAAAATCTACCAAGCCTAGAAAAGATTGAACCTACGATTTGTTATAACAGCTTCTACTTGCTTAGGGTGAGGTTTTAGATGCCTGGCGGAACAGAGTATATGACCCAGCACTCTAAATAAGTATAAACGATACTGCATTTAATAGTTCGCACCGTGATGTTGGCTTCACGGACTCTTCCGAAACATTCGCCCATAACAGATAGATGTTCCTTCCGAGTATCCGTGTACACAACAATGTCGACCACAAAGCTATGAATGCACACATGCCATTTAATAACCTTTGCATCAAGTAACAACATGTGGCGCTGGCTCCTGCCAATATAAATGGCATCACCTTAAATTGGTACAGCACTTTCTGTGTAGCAAATGCCGTCATTTGGCGGGACTCGTCGACAATTGGTACCTGCCAATACCCTTTTGACAAATCAAACTTAGAAATATATCGGTGACCTGATAATTTCGCAAGACGATTCTCCATGTCCGGCATCGGTTCGGCTAACACCGTCCCGGTGTTTAATTGATTTAGTCTTTTTTTCCTGATAAGGGCAACTGGAGGTGAATACGGTGAATTAGACGGTTCAATCATCCCCAAATATAGCATTTTCTTGACCTCTTCATCCAGTCTCATGTGCGTTAAATGGAACTGGTTAACCATAAATCCTAATTGGATCAGACGTAGATAGATTTATAGATTTATTTTTAGCTCTACCATGGTTGTGCATCCTGGTTTATCAGTGTAAACAATACTTTCGTAGGTGCTCTTTGCACTCTCTAAATTGACCTTTGGGTAACTCTGCACTTACATTTATGTGATATATGTCTTCTCTTTCGCTATGCAAGGCATATTCCAGTGGAGCGACTATCTCAAGTTCTCCCATTACCGCGTGATCTTTGATAACTGCTGAACACATTGCATTCAATACCCTTTTTTCTGCCGTGTCTTCGCGCCTTTCTACGTACAACGTTTGCATAGTAGCATGAAATATGTTCAATCCACCATTCACGTCGATTGTATAGTCCATATTGTTACGTATATTTGATTTAAATCATTTATTTTGTTTTAATTGTTTGTTTGTCAGATTCAAATTTGACATTTTGGATTTAAAATTCATTAATTGCGAGATATTTTTTTTTGATGACCTGTAAACACCAGATGTTGACCTCATTTCTGAACTTGCTTCAGAGTTTGTAAACAAGCTTTTAAAATGATTGGCTGATTCC
>JARLTB010000322.1:7170000-7200000 GCA_030141615.1 Unio pictorum
TTGTTTTTGTTTTTTGTTTTATTTCATCAAAACTTAATAGAGACCCTTGTGCATTAAAAAGATGTTTAATAATTATAATACCATTTGTTCTCCACCTTGTGTA
The DNA here is from genome assembly GCA_030141615.1 of Unio pictorum. Classification (NCBI taxonomy): domain Eukaryota; kingdom Metazoa; phylum Mollusca; class Bivalvia; order Unionida; family Unionidae; genus Unio; species Unio pictorum. The sequence continues at coordinate 7,170,104 of JARLTB010000322.1, forward strand.
TGATTTAAAATTATCTACAGTCACTAAATTAAGAATATCTTGAGACAAGTATTCATTGACAGTAGATGGTTCATTTTTCCATTGAGATAACGCATAAATAACATCACGCCAAAAAAATATTTTTAATTAATTTAAAGATTACTTTTAGTTTAGTTTTTCCTAATGAATGTAACAGCATACCTCCAAATTTTCCAAATATTTGTTCAGAAACCAGTTTTTGCCATAAGCCATCTTCGTTTATTAAGAGGCGCCTAATCCAGGTAAGTTTTATATAACACACAAATGAATGCAAGTGAATCATATTTAACCCCCCTTCCTCAAAAGAAGCTATAAGTGTGTCTCGTTTAACTCTCTCAGTTTTACTGCCCCAAATAAACTGGAAAAATAATGTATTCAGTTCCTTTTCTATATGGGGTGGAGGATTTGGCAAAGCTGCAAAAAGATGAATGAATTTAGGCAAAAGCAAGAAAGAAAATTTGGCTTCATTTTTGATAATGGAATCTATTTATTATTCTCCAAAAGGATACTGGAGAAGCAAGGCAGCAATCAATAAACTCGCTAGCGCTGCAAAAGTGAAAAAAACCCACTGCGGCTAACTGGTTATCCAACAGGCTATATGGCAAATTTATCTACCACCGCTTAAACAAATTAACTACTCGCATTTTGATGTGACCGCTCCTAATGAAGTTCATCAAGCTGATATACTATTTCTGCCACATGATGGTGGTTACAAATACGCTCTAACCATAATTGATGTTGCGAGTCGATACAAACAAGCAGAGCCGCTAAAGACAAAATCAGCAACTGAAGTGGCTTCTGCATTTGAAAGGATTTATCAAAAGGGTCCTCTGCATTGGCCAAATCTATTACAAGTTGATCCTGGCAAGGAATTTCAGGGTGTGGTTCTATCAACAATGAAGCATCATAATGTCACCATCAAACGAGGACATACTGCGCTACATCGTGATCAGGCAATTGTTGAACGATTTAATCGTACACATGCTGAGCGGTTATTTGGATATCAATACGCAAAAGAATTCATCCAAGAAAAAAGATCCCGTGAATGGGTTAAAAGATTACCAGCTGTGATTACCGCAGGGAATAATGAGATTACTAGAACAATTAACAATTAGAACAATTAATATGAAACCTATCAACGCGATTAAAAAGAAGTCTATACCTAAAATGGAAATTCAAAGAATTTCACAAGAGGATTCTAGCGTTTCCCAACGAATTCTTGGTAGTAATATCACTGTTAGGTATTTATACGAACCAGGAGAGCTTGAAGGTGGCAGAAAAATGGCTACTGATCCTATTTGGAGTGTTACTGCACACAATATATCTAGTATAACACGATCTACGGGTGGAAACGCTAGCGTTTCTAGACCAGCAATCTATAGACTGGATTCAACTGCCCCTCAACGAGGATTTACTGGACAACAATTATAAGTGATACCCGAGGATACTCAATTACCACCGCGGGGTCTTAACTAGCCAAAATCCGTAGGATTTTCAAGGACAGCTCTTCGAAGCTGATTTATTTTTCGTACTCTGGATACTGCGAGATAGACTAAATTTGACCACTCAATGCGATTATCGACTATCCAAATAATAGTATCTGATATAGTCAATCCTTGTGAAGAATGTATCGTCGCTGCGTATCCTAGCGTCCACGGGGATTTATTAGCGCGTAATGCATCTTCAACGACGCTGATATCAACCATCACAATATCATTTAGCACTAAATTCTGTCTTTGAAATCCTCCTGGAATATCAACTTCTATATTCTGTTTTCGTGTATCCGATGGCCTATAACAAAGGGGTACTGGAAGTGTTGCAAATTTTTCTTTATGCAATTCAAATAACTTCATCTGAAGTGTGTCTCTATTTTTCTACTTGCAATTATCAAATCATTTGGTCTCCATGTTTCCCAAAACTCATTCATTGAAGTTTCTGAAATTATTTCACGCGCTATTTCGCACTCTATTCTATCCGGTTGTAATCTAATTAGCGCTTTGAATTCTCGTAATTGTTCATCAAGTGATCTATAATCAGTGTTAATTTCTTCATAATAGTCTACAAAACCCTTTAGCCATTCATGTGGAGATGATCACCGCACATGACGACTTTTGTATTTTTCAATAACAACCACTCGAGAAATGTTTGTAATACATCTAATGACACTGTGCATATTTCATCCAAAATTATGATTTCAGGAATAAATTTCTCGCCCATACGCTCAGGAGTCCATTTATCTCCCTTCCATCGAAAGAAACTGTGATAAGTACAGGCATTTACCCCTCGCTGTATCATCTCTCTTGCAAGTCTGTGAGTTGGTGTTAGCACAATCATGTTTGGATTTTTCCCACGGAATAATTCAATTGCACGAGTCGTCTTTCCTGACCCACCACAGCCGTTTAGATAAACTGTTTTATATCTACAGATTGGATCAGATATCGATGGTGCATTAGAAAATTCTGATTGAATCTCAAAGAGATTCCGATAATTATTTTCAATCGTAACATCTGCTGATTGAATATAATCATGAAGCATTTCCCGCTTAATTCTCCATGATCCCCAACTCTCGTCCCTCTCACTATGTGAGGGACTTGTCAAGGGATTTATGAATTCAGCCACTGCTTCTCGATGTTTCACGTTTATGTAAAATGAATCAGTGGCGACTCTAACTGCGGTATTAGGAAATCTATTTATCATCGAAAATAAATTGATAGAAGCATATGCGAGCATAGAACTTCTCAAATGTGTATACTGCGGATTGTATTCATCGTTGTAGGTAACAATTGTACCCAATTTGGTTCCATCGGACAAAAATGCGTCTTTACGATTGACATATATTCCTTTATTCGTTAGATCCGCGATTACAAAATCGTATTCAGCATTGTCTATAATCAACCGTGAAGAATATCTTGTATTGTCGTATTTGCTACCTTGAGTAAATTTACCGATTATTCTTCTACTGAGATCTTTTGCTTCTCTGTTTCTGATTTCAAATAACTGTTTGGACCAATTTACAATTTCTTCTTCGTTGAAATTTGGAAACAGTTTTCGCTGTTCGCTAATTATTTTTTTTTATATCAGGTTGTTGTAACCAGACTGATTTCTGTGCTCGATAGGATATAATCGCTTCACTGACAATTAACGATTGTAACATCTCACAATCAATCATATATCTCAATAGCACTATTGGCATCCAGTGTTTTTCAGACATGTGTCTACCAATCCAAAGATAACTACACGGATGAAATCCTGTAGCCAATTCAAATGATACTACACGAGCGAATCCGGTTAAATCAAAATGTGGCAGCGGACCATTAATCGCAACACGAGCCATTTCATGTGTAGGGTGTCCAAATCGTTTGAAATATTTCTCGCATTCTCCATACCCGAGAAAACTCCCTGGATAACACGCAATCATATCAATGGAAATAACGGTTTCGGTGTCATATTTTGTATTCCATAATCCACCATGGCTGTAATCAAGACAGCTCAATCTGACATCTGATAAAAACTCACTTTGTGTTGATTTCCACGCGTTTTTCTTCCTAGCAAAATGTGCTGCAACCGAGGGAAGTGTAAAACAGTTTGTTAATAATTGATCGATTTCCTACCCCAGAGAGTTCTCTGGAGAAAATTCACTAGCTAGGTTTTTCCATTTGATTATGCATCTCTTCAGTACGGTAAAATTATCCGTTGGGTCTTACAAACTGATCGAATCCGCATTCATCGTCTGCAGCATTGTGAAATAGCCACATCGACACAGGTTTTTTTTACTCAAATTGTAAATAGCATCAAATAATTTCTGCTCTCCAAGTACAAACAGGGTTTGGGGTATATATTTTACAGTTCTATCCCGTGGAAATATTGTTACTGCAGATGACCACGCGTGTTCGTTATGATCAATAATTTGTATTGGCGTTCCTCTTTTTGATTGATATTTCGGTTCGTGTAATACTTCTCCGGTTATTGTCGTTACTGATATTGGAAATCTCAATGATGTTTCTAATTTAGCTATATCCTGAATTGTTGCCCCATGCTGTTTCACCGTTAATTCCCAGTCATTTATTTCTTTTCGTCTTAGATCAGTTTATTTATTTCCCCGGGATGCATTTGTGAAGTGTTCTATTATTCGTTCTGCTACACAATTGAGTGGCAATGACGAATATTTCATTGGTGCTAGTTTTGCAATATCGGGTTTATCATTTAACGGATATATCCCGTACACAACTGCTGTTACAGGATAAGATCTCTCGTAGTATGGTTTGTCAATTCCAGTCAAAATTCCTGGTTTGGAATCTTGATTCACAGTGATAGTTTTTTTGTCTTTGAGAATTGGTTCGTATTTATCCCTGATGATCCAATTTCCAGTGTCGTCACGGATAATGAATTTCAATCTAAAAAAATATCTTTTTCGAAGATGTGAGATTATCACTACTGCTTTTTCATCATTCATGGTAGCATCGATATTGGGTACAATTTGAAATGTCGACCAACAATAAGATGCTCCATCACGCTTGAATTCATTAAAACAATCTCTGATTTTACTAATCATGGTTCTATCACGAATTTTATTTTTTGGTGTATCAGAAACTCTATCGAGATTGAATTTAGCATTTTTCCAAGGCGAAATTTTCGATAATCTCTCGAACTCCTCCATACTATAATTAAAACAAGCATTTAAATGAAAGATTTATGTATAATGAATCATTGCAAATAGCTCATGATTGGATCAGTGACTCCTTGTAACAAATCATGCAGAAATGAATTCTGTGGGTATCATATGCAGAGTTTTCGACGTGGAAGCCTTGGTCCGTTACCCTGCATACGATGTGGGGTTGGGGTTAGGGGAAAATCGCAGTTGTGTCTGAATTGTGGTGGCAAACGATACATGGAGTTGAAGCGTTATTATGACAAAAGAATCAAAAACTCCATCAAAAACTCTGACCATGATAGTGTCCTAGACAAAGTCAGCGACAAAATCATAAGAACTCCTCAAGACTATAATGAAAGATTTTCCAGTGATGTAATCATTAGACCAAACAATGAATTAGAAAAATAGTATTAGTATACGAATGAACCAAGAATTCAGACGACACCCTGTGATTACAAATTATGAAGCATCCAGTGATGGTACTATCAGACACTGTAGGCTGAAGAAACCGGTCGGTTTTGTGAATAATCAGGGATATTTGAGGTTTGGCGCTGGAAGGAAAATTTATCTCAATCATCGTTTCGTGTATGAATGTCACAATGGATTGATCAAAGATGGTTTTGTTATTGATCACATAAATGGTATTAAGACTGATAATTCTTTAGATAATTTACGAGCTGTTACACAAAGTGAAAAAAATTCATCTGGAAGGAGTGGAAAATACTCGAAAAAGGCGAAACCTATAAAATCCTTTAATACAACAAATAACGAAGAACAAATATTTTCATCTATGAATGAAGCCGGAAAATATTTCGATATTTGTGAACCGTCAGTACGAAACGTTGCAGAGGGGATAACCAAGACGGCCATTTCAAAAAAGACCGGACAGAAAATTCAATTCATTTATGTCTGAGTCATTCATAATTTTCATTTAGAAGTATATAATTTTCATAGAATATGAATTCTGAAAAAATGAATAGCATTATTGCTGAAATTTCAAAATTGAAAAGTCAGGATATCAAACTATCAGATGGTTTAAATCCTGATCAAATTATTTGAGATATTCAGGATATAGAATACGGAGTTAACACCAACAAATATATGCTACCAAAGAAATATGCGCTAATCAAAAAAATTCAGAATTCAATTCGGGACTCTATTGCATTTTCCAGTGATGTAAGTGTGTTTGTCCCGTTATTTACTATCGTGGAAGGAATATGACAAGAATTGGGTAAGGAATATAAATTGAAAAAAGATGTTAATTCTAAAATCAGAAACATAAGAGCGTTAATTCAAGAAAATGAAACGATTTGACAAACAGTCAAAATCAAAATCGACTGATTCACGTAGTCACCTAGCAAGTTTGAGGAAAGTACGGAAAATAATTTTATTAAGAAATTTCGTACTTTCCTCATCGCTGATACAGTTATTGTTAGATCAATCTGAGGTTTGTATTTAAATAGTCACCTAACAAGTTTGTGGAAAGTACGAAAAATAATTTTATTAAGAAATTCCGTACTTTCCAGGGCTTCTGTTTTAACAACATTGGAACCTCTGGTATAGAGAAATCGACTACTTACTAGTTAGAATTTGATCAAAATCAGTGAAAATCAATGAATTTCTGTTTATAAAAATGAATCCTAACAGCTTTTCATTACGAGAATTTCCATACAAAATCGACCACTTGACCCGACTGAAATTATGGATGATTTTTGGTCGTTTTTGTCATTTTTTTAGCATTTTTTGACTGAAATTATCGATTTTTTGGGTCAAAACTCATCAAAAATGAATCCTAACAGCTTTTCTCTATGGAAAATCTCATGCAAAATCGACCACTTTACCCAACAAAGACAGTCAAAAATGTATCAAAATAGTACTAAAATGGCACTAAAATGTGACAAAATGGTACTAAAATGCGCCAAAATGCGCCAAAATGTGACAAAAATGTGACAAAATGGCACTAAAAATAAAACTTTCAATGAATAAAATTATTTCAGTTGCACTAAAAATAAAAAAATATTTCAATGAATAAAATTATTTCTGAAAAATAAAAATATTTAAAAAATGAATCCTAACAGCCTTTTCCTACGAGAATTTCCATACAAAATCGACCACTTGACCCGACTGAAATTATGGATGATTTTTGGTTGTTTTTGTAATTTTTTGTCATTTTTTGATTGAAATTATCGATTTTTTGGTCAAAAAACATCAAAAATGAATCCTAACAGCTTTTCTGTACGAGACTTTTCATGCAAAATCGACTACTTGACCCGACTGAAATTGATAAAAATCATCAAAATCAGTGAAAACACCAGTGAAAAACAGGCAAAAATGCATTAAAAACAGGCAAAAATGCATTAAAACCAGTGATTAAAAAATATTTCACACACAATGAATAAAAAATAAAAATATTTCACACACACTGAATAAAAAATATTTCACACACACTGAATAAAAAATATTTCACACACATCAATAAAAAATATTTCACACACAGCAATAAAAAATATTTCACACACAGCAATAGCAGAGAGGGTGAATCAGACGACCTTTTATAGGCGTCAATTCGGTAATCTAAGGCTTCTTCGTAAATCGTAAAAAAAAGGCGTCGATTCGGTAAATTGAGGCCTCCTCGATGAATTTGTCAATGACGCCAACGTCGTTGTCACTCACCCTCTCTGCTGCTATGGGTTAACCAAATATTTGATCGAGTTTTTAGGATTTTACAAACAAACTAATCGCTAGCACCTCATCTTGTAGATCAATTAAATTATTTGACTGGTCGGTGAGTCGGAAATTAATTCTCGTTAGCGAATTATTATGGCATCGCATGTAGACAGGATTAATTGGGTTTTCAATAATTAGGAATCCTGGAGGGGCTGTTGGTGCAAATGAATAAAGAATATATCCTTGCTGAGCTTGATTTGATTGCTCTAGATTAATTTGATAACTTCCTTCGATTGCATCACATACTAAATTGAGCGCAATCACCGTTGAAATATTTACATTATGCGGGGCAATATGCCTACCGCCACCATCTGGATCATTATTATATTTGAGGACAGTTGAATCTGATTTTTGTAGCGCTTTGATATCGGTTTTAACAATTCTTGCTAGTTCATCAGCGTTGTATTTGGGAAACTTGAAATTACGCAGATTGTCTTCTGTGATATTGTAATCGGTTAGGAATTGTTGTTTATTGTCGCTGTTGTCATTAATTATTGTTTGAATAATTAGTTCATAGATATATTCCATGTCAGATATAAGTTGATTTATTATTTCAACGTGTTTTTGCGATTTTGTTTGCCGTAGTTGTTCTAGTTGTGTTGCATGTAATTGTTTAATTTCATTAAAATAACCACGGACGTCATTTAGCGTAAATGAAATAGTAACAGCTGACTCGGCTGTTCTTTTAATGATAAAATCCCATTGCAATGTGTCTTTGTTGGTAAATATAAATCTATCGCCGATTCTTCCTTTTCTTATATCAGATAAATTATCTCGATAACTGGGATTGATTTCATGATATGATTTTACGTCCGTGGTTAAGTCGGCGGTGGATTTCTCCGGTTGTTTTTCGGGCCATCCTAACACTGTTCTTAACGAGCTGTTATAGATATCTACAATGTATCCCTCTGTGCTTATTTCGATCGACGACGAGAGCGTCGGTTCATGAAGTTTAATAGATATTTTTGATTCTTTTTCAGCAATTGATTTTATTCTACGCTGAATTTCAGCATCGATTTGCTCAATTTGGTACGACCCAGTTGGTAACGAAACAGTTTCCCACGCTGGAGTGCCATCGGGTTTATTCTTATACGAGAACACCAGTGTGTTATTAGGTTGCTGACCGCCAAATGCAACCGATCTGATATTAGGCCAGCTATGATATACTTGTAATTTTGCCAGCTCGATCTCACGCACTGGAATCGGAGAAGGAAAGTTCACACTAAATTCAGGGGTTGTTGATGTTATTGATATCATGCTTGTTCGTATCGGAGTGGTATTCTCCGCGATTCGTTGAAGCAGTTGCAATTCGTTGAATTGTAGTGACATTATTATTAACGCTGTCTTCAATTTCTAATTTCAACATCGTGGAGTTATACAACTGGGTCATCGTGGAAAATTCAACATCGGATATGAACGAATTCTCTATCGACAGCGAGATCAACTCGGATAATTTCGAGTACGCGTCAAATACCACCCTGTACCGAGCTGTATAATCACTGAGTTTTTTCTGAGAACACGATGATAACTTTTTAGTTATCGCGGTGGCGACTGCCGCAATTGTTGTTGCCGCGGAGATAGCAATTGGAACTGCAATCGGAGCCATCATGGTCACCGTCGACAAAATAATCCCGGCGCTGGCCATCACACCGGACACCGAGTACACGGTGATGTCGATGATTGCTACGCTGTGTCGGTATTTTTTCATTTTTTCACGATAGCGCTCAGAAAGTGATTTCAAGTTCGCGGAAAACTCTTTCACGGTTTCGAATCGATATCTATGCGATTGTGACACCGCTGACTCCGTCAACGGGACTATTATCGGTTCAATTGATTTCATTGACATTGTTATTTTAAACCCGCTAGTGTTTTCAATTATTCATCATCGTCAGGGTAGTAGATCAGGGGGATGTCTACTTCACCTACGAATTCTAAACACCAGGCTATATGTTTTCTAATGGTGTTATCAACCGCGACAATCTCAAATTCTTCTTCTCCCCCCGCGATAATTACTGTCGCGGTGCCACCAAAGTAGGTTTTACCTTTCACGATGATATCAAATTGCTTGTTAGAGATTAACGTCATCCTGTAGATACCATGGGGCCACTTCACGTTAGTGACTTTCAATTTAGCATTAGAGTTTTTTACCCAATCAAAGGTCCCATGATTGACCTTATACACGATATTTTTAACGCCTATGTCTGGATGCGGAATTTTTACCTTTTCAAAATTTTCTCGTAGTTTAGCAATATCGTCGATGACGTCGAGATAGGTTTTTTTGATTTCGGTATCTTTCATTATCGTTCTATCGCGTCTTTCGAAAAATAAAGTCAAAAGGAGGTCAATTTTCAAATCTTTTTGGGTGGCATAATACCTGCTGAGTTGAGAATATGTCGTCGTGATATTATGGCTTTCAGAACCCTCAAAGAAATTTTTAACCATTTCGCTGGTGAGCTTTTGTTCGTCAAGCACGCGCTTAATTTCCGCGAGAGATATAACCACGTTACGCGGGTCTCCAAAGAACCCATCAGCGACGTTGTTAAGTTCTTCAAGCGCGAACTTAATTTTATTGAGGTTTATGGTTGCCAACATTTCGCGAGTAATCGTGCTGCGGATGGGACCAAGGAACTGAACAACGGCATCATTGATTGGTTTTTGTACCAACTCGAACGTTGAGTCTCGTTTAACAAACTCGTTGAGGACATCGAGATAGGTTTTTTCGATTTCGTTTTTTTTTTAGTATTTTTTTATCATGGCCTATAAAAAATGAAGTCAAAAGGTCGTTAAATCCAGAACTTGTTTGGACGCCATAATGCTCGACTATACGACTATATGTCGTATCGACGCTGTTACTTTCAGATCCCTTAAAGAAATTTTTAACAAACTCGTTGGTGAGTTTTTGTTCGTCAATAGCGCTTTTAATTTCCGCGAGAGTCATGCCTGTCAACGATGTTGTTTCAGATTCGCGTGTTCTCCCTAAAAATTTATCAACGATGGTATTAAGTGTTGCTTGTCTCACCATAAACCTAATAATATCGTTGAGAGTCATCGTAGATATAGCTGGGACACCAAATAAATTATTAGCGACGTAGGCATTGTGAGTATGCCTGATAATAAACTCGCTAATTTCAGCGAGAGTCGAGTTTGCCACAGGTGGGGATCCAAAAAACTTACTAACGACGTCTTTGGTGGGTTTTTGTACCTTTTCAAGATTTTCTATTATTTTAGAAATATCATTGTAAATATCGAGATAATTTGCCTTGATTTCATCTTCATTCATCATCCTCCCCGCGTTCTTGTTAAAAAAGAATAGTGATAGATAGTTTTTAATTTCAGCGAGAGTCATGCCAACCACAAGCGGGGTTCCAAAGAACTTATGTACGACATTTTTGCGAAAACTATTATAACCTCGTATATAATCATCCAGCTCACGGCCGTGGGTGGCAATCTTGTTGTCGTGGGCGTCAATTTTGTCGGTGATCGTAGACAAAGGTGCGCCTGGTTTAAGTTGTCCATCGTTGGAATACAGCGCAATAGAGTTTTCAGCGGCGTTGCGCTGCCGTATCAAAATGTCATCCAATGACACATCACTGCTTTTCAATTTACCCTGTTTGTCTTGAAATACAACTATTTCGTTCGGGTCAACATTTACTAAATTTAACGTCTCAGCGATTTCATTTTTAATTATTTTTTTTACATCCTCGATAGAACCCGCAGATGTTTTCGCGGTGGGTTTCGACATTGACAGAGATCGTCCCAAAATATCAATCATTATTATAAAGACTAGTATTTTCAATTTATTGATTCTCTAAAATTACCTTGTAATTTCCCACTCGTGTATTTATTTACAACCAGATGAGGTGGTTTCTGTGACGATGAAATCTCCGCGAGGACATTTAATACTTCACGGCCGCATATCGGTGGATCATTTAATTGTTGTGTTGGCAGCGTGGAATAAAAAATCGGAAACTCTTTGAGTTTCATCGAAGAATTTATATACCGCATAAACTCTCTTGGCGGAGCTAACCCATATGAATCGAAATAGACAATTCCACGTGGATCAATCGCGTATGCAACCCAGTGAGTTCCCGATCCGCTGCTGTTATCAAGATTGATGATACCGGTTTCAACGCGTTTAGGTTTTCTCGGTAATTGATCTCTCATAAAAACCCCTCTGAAGTTTTTTATCGCTAGTTTTTTAGCAGCATCAATTAAATCAAAATTGGACATAGGAGTCATAGACTCCTCAACAATAGGGCTTTCAACTAATAAACCGTTCCTGGTATTCTCAGGCCGGATCCGTGAACGGATCTCCCGCTGTACCATGAATACGGGGTTCCTGGTAGTCTTAGACCCTTTCCCTTTTTTTTATATCCTTTCCCAGTTGCCTTTTTTAGTGCCATTCCTGCTGCAGTACCAACGGCTCCTAACGCTGCCGCTTTAGCCACCGCTGGGGCAGCCGCTGCAATCAATGCTGGAATCGCAGCTAACAACGGGAATATACCGCCTGTTTTAATCATATGTTTGATAGCAGCCGCAGAAAGAGTAATCTGAACACCTTTTTTTGCTACAAGTGCATCATTGAAATGTTTCACCTGACGAGTTGTCAGCGATAGTTTATTCCCCCCGCCAGTCATTTGATTGGGTTTCAGCGTGATTGTAGTTCCACATTGCTTAGCCGATTTGGATTGTAATTTTTTTAATTGACCGGGTGTCAAGGACACATTAATATTACTATATGACATTATACATAATTGATTGATTCTAAATCGTTTACAATTTCAATGAAAAATCGTTTACATATTTTCCACTGGTGCATCAATGATTCTCATTCTTCCTCCAACACCTTCAAGTAACATTGATTTATCACTGAGAATGACAGCAACTGCTCTATAATTCGGGATAAGGATAGGAGGTACCCCACCAACTGGTGGACCAGTCGGACGGGTTACACGGGCTCTAAAGTGTATATCAACGACAGATTGTCTTGTTAAATCAAGATGTTCAAGTGAAAAGTAATAAATCGGATAGAGGCTTTTAAAATCCAATTGTGATATTTGCAAACCAGTATCCACATTTTGATCACGTGCCATAAATGACAACAGGTTATGATAGACACGTGCAATATGATTCTGACCGTAATCAAGTTGTATAACCTCGGATGGTTCCTGCTGTCCGTTTATTCTCAGCGAGACTTCATTAACACCTAACTGATCAAATATCATATGGCTTCGTTCTTGATTACCAACTCGCGCATTATTCTGTAATGCAATAAATATATGACGTGGAGCTGAAACACCTTGTTTTGATGCCAGGTGCCATGTGAATGTACCATCAACACTGTCTTGTTTAATATCCGTAGTCACTGATAACCAGCTTAACAACGACTTTCCTCCTTGGTCCATAAATTCTAGTAGTCGCTGTTCTTCGGTGACTGATGGAGTTAGCACTGGCATTCACAATGATAGTTTTGTTAAAATGACTTTACCGGGAGCAACCCCAGCATTACGCCAGATTGCATCATCATCAGTACCCTTTCGTACAAGCGCTACTGTGTGTTTAGCTCCATAAATAACTTTTCTAACATTCCTACAGAATCCGAAAATATGATGCAGTGGAATCGCACATGAAAATCGTCGACGCTGTCCATGCAACGTTGCTACGCGTGTTGCAAATCCTAAATTGAGATTACCATTAACGCCTCCGAGAATATCAAACGCAGCTCCGGGTTTAGTTCGACGTTCTGGATTAGCTGCTTCCTGTTGATCGGCTTCTGCATTATCTCTTGCTGTTAACACTTTAATGAATTGAAGGTGGTCAGCGTTATCAGAGGTATCCTTTGCAAACATCATAGACGGACCAGCCCATCTTGTATAATCATCAGAATATCTCGCTAACCCTATGATTGTTGTAGCCACATCAACTTCACGGTCAATGGATTCAATTTCTTTTCCATCAATGAGATATCTAGCGCTTTCAAATAACGCCATAATACCGTTATTAACAAAACCAACTCGGACATTTGCGTTATTGTCATATGGGGTATCAGCTGCAATATTTGTTACAAGTTCTTCTACTTCAATAAATGCCTCACACGGTAGAAAATATTTACTGGTATCATGAACTTGAAGTTCAATTCGCGATCGGAGATCTGGTTGTACTGCGTGATAAGAATAAAATTGAAAATCGCGTACAGAATAATCTTTACGCACTGGGGCATCCATATCAAATGCTGGATCAGGTGACCTTTTGAACATTTTATTCTATTTATCAGAGTCTAAATCGTAAAATCGTAAAAGATTTTTCATCGTCGTGTTTTTTTAAAGCCACTTCCCGCTTCCCGCTATCATGTTTGCTATCATGTTATCTTGGTCACTCGGAGTCACCAATGACGCTAATTTTTCATCTACTGCATTATTTATTATTTTACTAACACTTGCAGGCATTTCCGCTGTAGACGGTAACGGTTTCTTTCGTCGTCGCACCAATGATGTTATTTTATTCTTCGCAGTTGATCTCCAACGAAATCTCCGATTTTGCTAATACCCTTATCACGAATAACATCAATGGCTTTCATTGATAATTGCTTAGCTAACGGCATCACTTTTGGAGCCATTCTCGCAAATAACCCTGCAATGGTATTACCTAAACCATCACCATAGTATGCTCTATAAACTGGAAACCGTGAATTAACTACATATACGGGGGTTGGTTTGTCATGGTTGTAGTGTATGATCATTATTATAAAAACACTAGTGTTTTCAATTGTTATTTATCTAATCAATTGACTTCGTCATCAGATTCATAAAACAATTTTTCAATTCAGTCACTATGATACCCACTTTCCGCTAACTCGCTAATGAAATCTCGATATGTTTTGATATCCATGATACCACCTTGAAATAACCGCCTGCAGATATCAGCTGCTTCATTAATTATTTCCGGTGAGTTATTTCCAGCTCGGAACCCTCCTACAAGAACTTCTAATCGTGATATATCACTGAGAACACTACCAGGACATGAAACGCTAGCGTTTCCAATTCCACTGGAATCTTGCAATCCACTTCCGCTATAACCCATTGCTTCATCTAGTTTTTCTTCATCCATGGGTTGTAAATAATCAAGAGTATCATAATCTCGATCAGGTGGTAGTTGTTGTTGTTGTTGTTTAGGTGAAAAAAATATTTTCCTTGCAGGTTGCTGTCGCTTTTGCGGTTTTTGTTGTTGTTTAAACTCTTCATATTGTTTATACACTATACCCACCGCATTGATATATCCATTGTATGATGGACTATCTGTCTTAATCTGACTTTTTTCAGTTTTGATTTTGTATAATATATCAGCCCAGTGAGTTATACTTCTAACATATTTGTGATGTTCTGGTTTTAACATTTTTTTTCTGTTTTCATAAGTCGTAGCAACAAGCGCAGGAATATCTGCTAGTTTAGTCTCATCAATTGCTGCTAACATTTCTTCGTTAAATCTCACGCGTAGGTCGTCTACTGTTCTTTTTGATTCCGTTTTTTGTACAGCTTGTTTTGTTTGTTCAGTTTTCGTTGCTATTTTTTCGAGTTCACCAATAACAGATTTCCCCGTCTCGGGAACATCTCCCCGTATAGCACGCTCTACTCCCTTCGTTGCTGTGGTTACTGGTTTAAACAATTCTTCAGACCCCAAAGCAAAATCAGTCTGAAGACTCTGTCGTTGTTGCAGTTTATTCCTTACAGAGTCGCGAATTGGTATAAACTTTTTAATTGCTGCTAGCCGCTCTCGGGCTAATCTAGTTGTAAGCGATTCACCTACCATATAGTGTTTGTGAACTGAGTTTTCAAATGTGAAACTATCACAATTAAAAGATGAGTTATTAAATAATGTACCATCAAGCTAACGTATCCATCTTCGACAGGGTTAAACTGTACGACGCTATCCGCGAGTGTTTCAGAAATAACATCGCTGGGGGTTTCAGAATTGTAATATCTGAGAACGGAAATGAACGATTTGTGTTAACGACGCGGCAACAACAACAACTACGTGAAAATGGAGGCGTCGCGGTGATTACTTGCTACCACGACCAGATCATCCATTATGCACATAACTGCATGGGCAGGTCCAGACTGCTGAGTATCCTTTCAGGAGAAAATCCTATGTAGTTACAAAAAACGCTAAAAAAAAATAATTATTTTTTAATAAAATTTACCGAAAGCCTAACGCTCACGTGGTTAAAATACTGGTTTTTCCTCGTTTAATATTTTTCTAAGATCACGAACTTTAGAACTAATTTCAGCCCGTTTTTTTTTTTTAGTAACGCTCACGTGGTTAAAATACTGGTTTTTCCTCGTTTAATATTTTTCTAAGATCACGAACTTTAGAACTAATTTCAGCTCGTTTTTGATACTCTTGGCCGAGCTTTTGACGTATTGCTTCAACGGTGCTAAATAGCGTTATAAAACGGAAATGAACCACGTGGTATAAATAAATATAAATACATAAATACATAAATAAATACATAAATACATACATTTATACATTATAAATACATCAATATCGTTACCGTACAAACAAGCATAGATGGACTTTTGAATTCCTTTCACGACCCTTACTAGACTGATACTCAATGTCTTCATATTCCGAGGTAATCCTATCACAGTCGAGATCTTTAGATAATATTATCCCTCTTTGTTAGGGTCTTTTTTTCTTTTGGCTATCCATTCCGGATGCTCTTTTCTTTTGGCTATCCATTCCGGATGCTCTTTTGTGACCCTAACACCGTTTCTATTAGCCGGTAGCCCATTCTGTGCTACCCTGTGGGGTTCCTCATGTGAATGTAGAGCTTTTGCATCAATTTATACCATTTATTTTACATCCAATTATACTTTGATAAACACATAATCTCCGGCGAGGGGTCTAACTCAGCAAAGGCTGAATTAGATCTCTCAGAAGGTATATGTTCATTGGATGTTATGTGGAGTGGGCGTGGTAAACCAAACCAACATGGCAACCCATGAAATTGAATTCATGGTTGCATGAGTTGGAAAAAACACCAACCCACGCTACCGAGAATGCGATAGCATGAGTTACAATGTTGGTTTGGCTGAGGGGGACCGCCCCCCCCCCCCCCAATTAATAGAAAAACATCTTCCGTTTCGCCATCAAATAATGTATCTGCTATGGGGACCGAACACGTAGTAGTTGATAGATCTGTGTTTACAAGACAAACACGCTACCATTACACCACGGAGCTGTCATACAGAATAGAGATTTTTTAATATATATATCTTCTGATTATACCTAACAATAAGAGATTTTTAAAATAGACAATTTGTATTCATCGTATTTAGGAAATAAAATACTAAGTACACAACACGAATAATAATTTAACTGTTGTTTAAAATATAATGTAAATATCAGTCACGCATGCCTGCGTCAGTGACTGATCATACAGTGTGGGAAACAATTTATATATACTTAATTAAGGGTGGTATATATTTCCCTGAATTACTTATTAATGCTGCAACATTTAAATGAGAAATATTTTAAATAAAACAGTTGTTTTATTACAAAAGCATGCCATTCCATCTTTAGTTGTGATTTACTGTACATACCACATGTGTACCATATATATTTCCTGTTCTAATTCTCTAGACAAAATGCCCTTATCGATTAAATCACAAAGAGCTGTATACAGGAAATTTAACCACGCCCACCTACTTCAATGAATGGAAACCACTCGCGTTCCGGCTGAGCGAACATAGGTAAAATGCGCTAGATTATAAAGAACGTCTGTACTGAAAGTGTGTATTAATAGATGGTCTAAATAAATACAACTGTTTAAATGATGCGGTTTTAGCCAAGCGACAATAAAACATTTTAGAATTATAAAAATACAACTCTAACGAAACACATGTATTATACTCCATTACAGTCACGTGGGTGCACACATGTCAATTATATCTCTCTACAGGTAATATAGCAGACGTCATAATACAAGGGAACTTAGTAGGTAGAGTGTAAGTTGCGGCGGATTTATCCATAAAGGATTTATCTCCCTTGAATCTTTTCAGATGTATACGAATTTTATTTTATGACCATTTTTTTTAGACAGAGCTAATTTAGTAATTTTTTCTGCAACAAATCGTATTGAAGACCTACAAATGTTAAAGTATCTACCGGCTTTATTTATTTATTGAAATATTTTCTCCTCTTTTGTTTCTAAATCAAACGATTTGACCCCCTTATGGCGTTTTGAGTGCCTACCAGCGTTGCCTTTTAAAAGGTTATCGCGCTGCGAGATAGATTGAAGATTCTCAAGACAATTATCAGTCTTCACACCATTTATGTGATCAATCACAAATCCATCTTCGATTAATCCGTAAAATGCTTCATAGATGGCTCTGTGACAGAGATACTTCTTCCCCCCGGCTGTAAACATCAAGTATCCCATATTATTTACCCATCCAACAGGCCTTTTTAGTCTGCAATTTCTAACAACACCATCACTGGAGGCTTCGTAATTAACAAGCACTGGATGAGGTCTGAAATCTTGGCTCATTTGTATAATAATACTACTTATCTAATTTATTATCTGCTTTAATTATAAACCTCTTGATATAATCTTGAGGGTTTTTTATGATTTTGTCATCGTTAGGGTCAATGACTGCATTTTTTATTCGTTTGTCATAATAGCGTTTTAGTTCCCTGTATCGTTTACCCCCACAAGCAAGACACAACTGCGATTTTCCCCTTACCCCAGCCCCACATTGAAGGCACGGAAGAGGACCGAAAGAACCGTTGCGAACGCTTTGTAAATGATACCCACAGAATTCGCTTCTGCATGATTTGTTACACGGGGTTGTTGATCCAATCATTAGCCACTTGCAGTGATTCATTATACTATATTTTTCTATTTAAATGCTTGTTTTAATTATAACATGGAAGAGTTCAAGAGATTATCGAAAATTAAGCCTTGGAAAAATCCTAAATTCATTGATTATAACATGGAGGAGTTCAAGAGATTATCGAAAATTAAGCCTTGGAGAAATACTAAATTCAATCTCGATAGAGTCTCTGATACACCAAAACATCTAATCGGTGATAGAACTATACTGAGTAAAATCAGGGAGTGTTTTAATGAATTCTACAGAGACGGTGCAGCATACTGTTGGTCGACATTTCGAATTATTGATGAAGATGTCAATGTACCCAACATCGATGCTACTATGAACGATGAAAGAGCAGCTGAGATAATTTCACACCTTGGCCCGCCAAGGAGCTGGAAATTCAAGGGTAAATTGCAAAGCAATTCCCAACAGAAGTATTTTTTCAGAATAAAATTCATTATCGAAGTCGAAGGCAAATGGATTATCAGGGATAAATTTGAACCAATCCTCAAGGATAAAAAACTGTCATTGTGAGTAGAGATTCCAAACCAGGAATTCTAACTGGAATTGACAAACCATACTACGAGAAATCTTATCCAGTAACAGCAATTGTTTATGGGATATATCCGTTAAATGATAAACCCGATATTGCAAAACTCGCTCCTATGAAATATTCTAGTTCACTGAATTGTGTAGCAACACGGGTACTGGAACACTTCACAAATGCATCACGAGGAAATAAACTAACTGATCTGCGACGTAGAAAAATAACCGAATGGGAACTGACAGTGAAACAGCACGGTGCAAAGATTTCTGATATAGCTAAATTAGAAACATTATTAAGATTCCCAATATCAGTAACGACAATAACCGGAGAAGTATTATACGAACCGAAATATCAATCACAAGGAACGCCAATACAAATTATTGATCATAACAAACACGCGTGGACACCTGCAGTAACAATATTTCCACGAGAACGAACCGTGAGATATATCCCTAAGGAGTTCGTCGGGGATGTTTTTTATAATGAGAAATTATTCGATGCTATTCACACGCTGTGTGAAGATGATCCTGTGTCAGTGTGGTTACTTAGAAGTGATGAAGATCCCGAAATAGGATTTGATCAATTTGTAAGACCAAATGGTGAATTATATCGCGTTGAAGAATTAGATAACAGAATGAGAGAAATCGCTAGTGATTTTTCACCGGAGAGTTCCCATGAAAAACTATTAACGGATAGTTTTACTATTCCCTCTGTGGTAGCTCACTTCGCAAGAGAAAAAAACTCATGGCGTCCAACACGAAGTGATTTTCTCGAGGACGTTAAACTGAGTTGCGTCGAATTTAGTCATGGAGGACTGTGGAATACAAAATACCATCGTGGCGGTATGATTTCAATTGATATATCCGCGTGTTATCCTGGAAGTTTCCTCGGGTATGGAGAATGTAGTAACTATTTTAAACGATTTGGACACCCCACGCTACAGGGTTACATCCGTGTAGTTATGTTTGGCTTGGTAGACATATATCTGAAAAGGCCTGGATGCCAATAGTGTTACTACGATATATGATTGATTGTGGTATGCTAATATCGTTGATTGTTTCCGAAGCTATTATATGCTATCGAGCTCAGAAAGAAGTTTGGCTACCACAACCCGATCTAGATCGTATAATTAGCGAACAGCGAAAACAGTTTCCAGATGGAAATTCGAAGAATTTCAGTGAAGAAAAAATCATGAATTGGTCTAAGAAGTTATTTGAATTTAAAAAAGAACAAGCAAAAGATTTTGGACGAAGAATAATCGGTAAATTTACCCAGGGTGGAAGATACGACAATGCAAAATATTCTTCGCGGTTGATCATAGACATCGCTGAATACGATTTTATTGTAACGGATTTAACGAAACAAGGAAAACTTGTAAATCGTAAAGACGCTTTTTTATCCGATGGAAGACGATTAGGTACAATTGTTACCTACTGTGATGGATATATTAAACAGTATACGCATTTGAGAAGTTCTATGCTAGCTTATGCTTCTATCAATTTATTTTCGATGATAAATAGATTTCCTAATACCGCAGTTAGAGTAGCCACTGATTCTATGTATATACACAATAAATACAAATCAGATGTAGCTAAATTCACAGATCCGGAGGCAAATTGGGGATGTTGGAGATTTAAAAAGGAACCGCTACATGAGTATTGTGAATCGGCAGATATTACCATGGATGAAAGGTACTTAAAGTGTGATGAGATTCAATCAGAATTTTCTAATGCACCACCGGTATCTGATCCAATATGTAGATACAAGACAGTTTATTTAAACGGTTGTGGTGGGTCAGGAAAGACAACTCGTGCAATTGAATTATATCGTCGGTCAACCATGATTGTGTTAACACCAACTCACAGACTCGCCAGAGAGATGAAACAACGAGGGGTAAATGCCCGTACATATCACAGTTTTTTTCGATGGAAGGGTGACTCCTGATCGAATGGGTGATAAATTCATTCCTGAAATCATAATCTGGGATGAAATATGCACAGTGTCATTAGATGTATTACAAACATTTCTCGAGTGGTTGTTAAACAAAAACACAAAAGTCGTCATGTGCGGTAATCACGGCCAACCACCACCATTTGTCGGTGCATCTCCACATAAATGGCTAAAGGGTTTTGTAGACTACTATGAAGAAATTAATACCGACCATAGATCACTTGATGAACAATTACGCGAGTTTAAAGCGTTAATTAGATTACAGCCGGATAAAATCCAATGTGAAATAGCGCGTGAAATAATTTCAGAAACTCCCATGAATGATTTTTGGGAAACGTGGAGACCAAACGATTTGATAGTAGCAAGTAGAAAAATAGTCAGAGACACACTTCAGATGAAGTTATTTGAAACGCATAAAGAAAAATTTGCAACACTTCCAGTACCGTTGTGTTATAGGCCTTCGGATACACGAAAGCAGAATATTGAAGTTGATATTCCAGGGAAGAGTGAAAAGCAGATTCTCGTGTTAAATGATATTGTGCTGGTTGATATCAGCGTCGTCGAAGATACATTGCGTGCTGATAAATCCCCATGGACGTTAGGTTACGCAGCGACAATACACTCTTCACAGGGATTGACTATATCAGATACAATTGTTTGGATGGTAGATAATCGCATCGAATGGTCAAATTTAGTCTATCTCGCAGTATCCAGAGTACAATAAATAAATCAGCTTCGAAGAATTGTCTTGACAGAGTCAGGCGATGATGACACCACAATGGATGATGCTAGCATCGTTGATGTTAAAATTATTGATAAAAAACTCTCCGGTTACAAACAACAAGACAAAAAAAAAACAACGAGAATTTGACATTGATGCCGAATTAATAATTTCGCTGAAGCAACAACAGAATAATCACTGCACGAGTTGCAATTGTATAATGCGTTGGCAGTATTCGGATAAAGATCCTCGCCAATTTACCGTAGACAGAAAGAATAGCAGCATTGGTCATATCAGAGATAACGTTATGCTGACTTGTCTTGAGTGCAACAGACGCAACGGCGCTAGTTAAGACCCCGCGGTGGTAATTGAGTATCGTCAGGAATCACTTGTAATTGTTGTCGAGTAAATCCTCGCTGAGGAGCAGTTGAATCCAGTTTATAGATTGGAGGTCTACCAGTAGATCGTGTTATACCGGATATCTTATGCGTAGTGACGCTCCAAATAGGATCGGTAGCTCTTTTTTTACCACCCTCAAGCTCTCCTGGTTCGTATAAATACCTAACAGTGACATTACTACCAAGAATTGGTTCTTTGAAATCTTTTGGTGAAATTCCTTGGATTTCCATTTTTGGTATAGACGCTTTCTTAATCGCGTTGACAGGTTTCATGTTAATTGTTCTAGTAATCTCGTTATTGAGCGAGGTAATCACAGCTGGTAATCTCTTAACCCATTCACGGGATCTTTTATCCTGAATAAACTCCTTCGCGTATTGATATCCAAATAACCGTTCAGCAAGAGTCCGATTAAATCGTTCAACAATTGCCTGATCGCGATGTAGCGCAGTATGCCCTCGTCTGATGGTGACATTGTGATCTTTCATCGCTGATAAAACAGCGCCTTGAAATTCCTTGCCAGGATCAACTTGTAACAGATTTGGCCAGCGTAGTGGGCCTCGTCGATAAATCTTTTCAAATGCAGAAGCAACTTCAGGTGATGATTTTGTTTTCAGCGGTTCTGCTTGTTTGTATCGACTCGCAACGTCAACTACGGTTAGCGCGTATTTGAAACCGTTGTCATGTGGTAAAAACAATACATCAGCTTGATGAACTTCATTAGGTCAGGTAACATCAAAATGCGAGAAATTGATTTGTTTAGGGCGCGGTAGATAAATTTGCCATATAGCCTGTTTGGATAACCAATTAGCCGCAGTGGCCTTTTTCACTTTTGCGGCGTTAGCGAGTTTATTGATTGCAGCGTTACCCCTCCAGTGTCCTTTTGGAGAATAATAAATAGATTCCATATTATTAATTACCAGCGCCCATCATCAATTTGCCTTTCATAGCCGATTTTACCAACCACGAAGCCAATTTTTCTTTCAAAGATTTATCAGGAATAGCATTTAACGCATGAATTAATTTCACATCCGCGAGATGTCTGTTTTGCAGATTGCTGCTTTTATACGCAACATCATGAGCATGACAGGCCTTATCAATAGCATTTATCGGATACTCGCCGGGTCGGGGCTGATTTTGATCATCAAGTCTGATATCTAATCGTGTTCCGGGACCTCAGTAGCTATATCCTGGAAGGTGCTTTTCTCCGGGGTACTTTGCCCATGGGGTTCCAGGGAGCTTTGCCAATTTGGCTGCGATATCACCTCCTCGTTTTTTTTAAAAACATTTCCGGATTTCATAGAAATAAATCTAAATTTTTTTGTACCACATGTTGCACATCTACCAGTAAGTGCAGATCTGTTATTTTTAGTTGTAATCGTCGTCACATCATTTGTGCTAGTACGCGTTTTACACTTCACACAATATAGATCCATAATTTATGTATAGAGATATGGATATAATTGATTTTTCAGCGACTAAAACAAGAGAACCAGTTAAGCATCATGCAGCGCTACCAAACTCTATCCGCGCAATTATAATCGGGCCATCTGGATCCGGCAAGACGCAATTGTTGCTCAATTTAATAATGAGATGGATGAAGTGGGATAAATTGTATTTAGTTGCTCCTAGCGTAGATGATCAACGATGCTATGAAGTGCTAAAGGATTTTAATGAAAACGCTTCAGAGATTGCTGGCGAGGGTATTATTGAATTTATAACCGATATTGACGAGGCACCATCAGTAGAAGACCTCGATGGAAGTATCAACAATTTAGTTGTATACGATGATGTCATGTTAGATAAACAAAAAAACCCAGCTAGGATCTTTTCCAGAGGCAGGCATAAAAGCACTGATGTGATATATGTCACTCAGATTCCAAAAGTGATCAGAGATAACTGTAATATTCTTGCTGTGTTTAACGGCGTTGATACACATACGTTACGAAATATTTGGCAGACATGGTGCTCTGATATGGACTTCAATCAATTAAAAAATTTCTTTAGTAACGCTCAGTCGACTCCACACGGATTTATAACAATAAATTTACATGATCCTCGGAAACGATATCGTATCGGACTGGATCAAATATTTGGTTAACCCATAGCAGCAGAGAGGGTGAGTGACAACGACGTTGGCGTCATTGACGAATTCATCGAGGAGGCCTCAATTTACCGAATCGACGCCTTTTTTTTTTACGATTTACGAAGAAGCCTTAGATTACCGAATTGACGCCTATAAAAGGTCGTCTGATTCACCCTCTCTGCTGCTGCAATAAAAAATCGATAATTTCATAGCAATAAAAAATATTTCACATACACTGAATAAAAAATATTTCACACACACTGAACAAAAAATCGATGGACCGTTAATGGATGGTTTAGTCGTTGATCAAAATAGAATGGGGAAAGTGTCAGTATTAAATATTTTATATACAAATTTGGCACTTTCCCCATCAATGATGGAGCCCTTGAAACAGTAAAAAAAAAAGTCTTCCACGGTGGTGTTAAAAATCACCAAAACAAATTAACTGAAAAATGTTTTTGTCTGTTAGGTCGGGTTCGGGAATTCAAATTGGAAAATTGTTTCACAATTGAAAAATTGTTTACAATTTCAAATAATGGTCAACGAGGCTTAAACAACTAGATTGACTCGTGAACGACTAGATGCAATTAAGAGATTTATACCAATTCGCGACTCTGTCAGGAATAAACTGCAAGAACGACAGAGTCTTCAGACTGACTTTTCTACTGATACACAACAGTTATTTAAACCTTTAATTAGCGCAACTGAGGATGTAACATCAGCAATTTCTAAACAAGAAGAGTCTTTTCTCCCTGTGTTAGAGAAAATAGCAAAGGGAACTAAACAAACAAAAAAAATCATTAAAAACACTTCCTCATGATATATCAACTAAACTCGAAAAATTTGAAGAACATAGTAGACCACCTAAATCAATTATATTTACCGATAGCGCTAAAAACGAATTCTCAACGAGGATATAGACAATTTAGGTGAATTTGCTGCTAACAACTATGATTCACAAGAGAAGTTTTTCACGGACAATTATACGGATTATAGAATGTCACATAATGAATGGGCTGATATAGTGTATGAAATAAATACTGGGAGTTTAGATAGAAGGATGAAGGAATACAGAGACTTCAAGAGACAATTTCGATTCCAAATAAGACAGCAAAAACAAGACCCATACGATGAGGAGGAATTTCTGGGGAGTGGTTTAGTTGGAAACGCTAGCGTTGGAAGCTCTTCGATTGTCTGTCCTGATAGTGTTATCAGTGATATATCACGATTAGATGTACTCATCGGAGGGTTCCGAGCTGGAAATAACTCTCCAGAAATAATTAATGAAGCAGCTGATATCTCTAGACGGTTATTTGCCGGCGGTATCATGGATATCAGCACATATCGAGATTTCATTGGCGAGTTAGTGGAAAGTGGGTATCATAGTGACTGAAAATCCCCTACGAATCGGCGATGAATCACTGATTAGATAAATAATAATTGAATAAGATGATTATACACTACAACCATGACAAATCAACCCCCGTTTATGTGGTAAACTCACGATTTCCAGTTTATAGAGCATACTATGGTGATGGTTTCGGTAATACAATTGCGGGGTTATTTGCAAGAATGGCCCCAAAAGTGATGCCGTTGGCTAAACAATTATCAATGAAAGCAATTGATGTTATTCGTGATAAGGGTATTAGTGCTGTTGGAGATCTTGCCGGAAAAGCGTTTTCAGCCGCGAAGAATAAATTAACAGCGCTAGTGAAATCACGGAGAAAGAAACCAGGACCACTACCTTCTACAGCAGAGATGCCTGCGAGTGTTAGTAAAATTATAAATAACGCAGTAGATCAAAAACTAGCGTCGCTGGTGACTCCGAGTGACCAAGATAACATGATAGCAAACATGATAGCGGGAAGTGGCTTTAAAAAACCACGACGATGAAAATCGTTTACGATGCAAATCGCGACTTAGATCAATGGATATATAATAAAATGTTCAAAAGGTCACCTGATCCAGCGTTTGATATAGACGCCCCAGTTGGCAAGGATGATTCTGTACGCGATTATCAATATTACGCCTATCATGCAATAGACTCAAATAGTCGATCAAGAATTGAACTTCAAGTTCATGATACCAGTAAATACTTTCTACCCGCTGAAGCGTTTATCGAAGTAGAAGGAGAAATTATACGAACAAATTATACAGAATATCCAGCTGGTACTCAAGTCGGATTTGTTAATAATGGGATCATGGCGCTATTTGAGAGTGCTAGATATCTCATCGATGGAAAAGAAATTGAGTCTATAGAACGTGATGTTGATGTGGCAACAACAATAATAGGGCTAGCGAGATATTCTGATGATTATACAAGATCAGCAGGACCTTCTATGATGTTTGCAAAGGATGTTAAAAATACTGCTGGAAAAAATCCATTTGTTGTAAGACGACCAAAAAATAATGCTGGTGCTGCTGATGTTGATGTTGAGAATATGATTATAAATGATGATCCTAATTTCAATCTAAAAGCTGCAACACGCATGTCAATGTTGGAAGGGCGGCGTAAATCATTTTCATGCGCGATTCCACTGCATCATATATTTGGATTCTGCAGAAATGTTCGAAAAGTTATCTACGGGGCGAAGCATACAGTAGCACTCGTGCGAAAGGGTGATGATAATGACGCAATTTGGAGGATTCCAGCTGATGCTGCAAATCCTATTGCTGATGCTGGTAAAGTTATTTTAACAAAACTATCATTGTGGATGCCAGTGTTGACTCCATCAATCACCGCAGAAGAACGATTACTATCATTTATGGACCAAGGAGGAAAATCATTACTAAGTTGGCTAACGGTAAGTACAGATGTTAAACAATCAAATATTAACGGTTTATTCACTTGGAACCTAGCATCAAAACAAGGCATTGCTGCGCCACGTCATATATTTATTGCGTTACAGGATAACACACGAGTTGGCAATCAAATCTTCAGCCATATGATATTTGATCAATTAGGTGTTAAAGACGTCTCACTGAGAATAAACGGCCAGCAGGAACCATCTGAAGATGTACAACTTAATTACGGTCAAAATCATATTGCTCGCGTGTATCATAGGTTCTTGTCGTTTATGGCACGCGATCAAAATGTCGATATTGGATTTTAGGAATTTATACCCGATCTATTACTTTTCACTGGAACATCTTGATTTAACAAGACAATCCGTCGTTGATATACACTTTAGAGCTACTGTGACTCGTGGTGTTATTGATAATTATAGAGCAGTTGCTGTCATTCTCAGTGATAAATCAATGCTACTTGAAGGTGTTGGCGGAAGAATGAGAATAATTGATGCACCAGTAGAAAACATGTAATTGAAACTTTATAGCAATTAGATCAATCTCTATTTGTATAATGTCATATAGTAATATCAATGTGTCGTTATCACCTGGTCAGTTAAAAAAATTGCAGTCAGAATCGGCTAAAAAATATGGAACCACAAAATAGCTGAAACCTAATCAAATGAAAGGCGGTGCAAATAAATTATCGCTGACAACTCGTCAAGTAAAACACTTCAATGATGCACTTGTAGCAAAAAAAGGTATTCAGATTACTATTTCTGCGGCTGCTATCAAAAATATGATTAAAACCGGCGGTATATTTCCGTTGTTAGCTGCAATTCCAGCGTTGATTGCAGCAGCAGCCCCAGCGGTGGCTAAAGCGGCAGCGTTAGGGGCTGTTGGTACAGCGGCAGGAATGGCACTAAAAAAGGCAACTGGGCAGGGTTATAAAAAAGGGAAAGGGTCTAAGACTACCAGGAACCCCGTATTCATGGTACAGCGAAAAGGGTCTAAGACTACCAGGAACCCCGTATTCATGGTACAGCGGAAAAGGGTTTAAGACTAGGACCGATTTATTAACTCAAAAATCTTCGATTGTGGAATCTTTGACTCGGGAATCTTCGATTCCTATGTCCAATTTTGATTTACTCGATGCCGCTAAAAAACTCGCGATTAAAAATTTCAGAGGTGTTTTTATGAAAGATCAATTGCCGACACAACCAAACAGTGTTGAAACCGGTATTATTAATCTCGATAACAGCACCGGACCTGGAACTCACTGGGCTGCATACGCTATTGATCCACGTGGGATTGTCTATTTTGATTCATATGGATTAGCCCCGCCAAAAGAGTTTATGCGTTATATAAAAACTTTTCCAATGAAGACTTGGTATTCTACGCTACCAACACAACAAATGAATGATCCACCAATATGTGGCAGCGAAGTATTAAATGTCCTTGACGCTATTTCTAACTCCTTGGGTAACCCAAGGGGAAAACAACCACATGTTGTCGTAAATGAATACACTAGTAATCGCTTTTTAGAGAGAGAGAGAGAGAGAGAGAGAGAGAGAGAGAGAGAGAGAGAGAGAGAGAGAGAGAGAGAGAGAGAGAGTTTTACAATAGCATGATTGATATTTGGGGAAGACCTCTATCAGCGAAGAAACCAACCACAGAAACATCTGCAACGGGTGATATAAAAAAACTAATCGAAGATGAAATAGCAAGTGTTGATCCCAATGAAATAGTTGTATTTCAAGATCGTCAGGGCAAATTGAAAACTAGTAATATTTCTCTGGATGATATTTTGGTTAAACAACGAAGCGCAATCGAGGATACTATCGTGTCATTTTCCGATCAGGGTAAACTCAAACCGGGTGTACTGTTCTCGACTATTACAGATAGACTAAAAACTCTCAACGATGAATTGAAAAATTCCGTGTTGGAACTATCAACACTTCAATCTAAAACTGAAGAACACGGAAAACAGTTTTCAAATTTTCGTAGAAACATCGTGGATAAATTTCTTGGAACCCCGTTGGATAAAATTGAAATAAAACTCCCTGATATAAAAAAATCCATCGATGAGACGAAAAACTTCATCGAAGACATCAAAACTGATTTTCCGAGGATGATAACAATCATTGAAAAAACAAAAATTCCTCACGAGAAAATCAATAACGTAGTATACACGATCCAACACGGATCATTTGCGTGGACACCTACAAATAACAAATTAAATATCACTGCAACCGTTAAAGGTATTTATCGATTAACACTAGTGACAACGACTCAATTTAATATTTCATCGTCAAGTTCATCCGGGGTCAACAATACGATTTCAACGATCATCGACAAGGATACAACTGAAAAGTTCACGATAACATCTACTGATAAAAATTTGGTTAAGGTTTCAACAACGTGGTATTTGGAATTTGTAGCGGATTTAAGTAAATAACTAAATTGAAATCGTAAACTGATTTGGGAATAAAATGATTTCATCATTGCAATATCGCTATGATCAGGTCAGAGAATTTCAAACTAGACTCAAAACCCTCGCCGAGGAGTATCAAATAAAAATAAAAAAATACCGACGAAGAATCACCGCAATTGATGTTACCATGTACTCGGTGTCAGGCGTTCTCGCTGGCGCCGGAATAATACTTGCATCGGTTACAATGATTGCCCCTGTCGTAGTTCCAATTTGCATTTCTGCGGCGGCTACAATCGCGGGTATATCAACCGGGATAACAAAAAAAATATCATCATGCAGCCAGAGTAAACTGCAAGATTACTTAATTCAATTTCATGTTGTATCAACCGCATACTCGCAATTATCCTCGATGATATCGTCGTCACTCGATGATACATTAATATCAGATAGTGAATTCTCAGCGATGGTCAGTATTTATGATTCCGCGATGTCAAAATTAGAAATACAACATAAGTATAATAACGATGACAACACCGCAGGAATTACTTCAACAAATAGTGGAGAACACAAACCCAGTACAAACAAGCATGATATCAATAACCTCAACGAATCCAGAATTCAGTGTGAATTTCCCTTCCCCGGTTCCCGTGAAGGAGATAGCGCTAGCAAAATTACGAATGTATCACAGTTGGCCTAATATCAG